>CM068303.1:22595754-22830033 GCA_034768395.1 Linum lewisii | reverse complement strand
CTACTTACACAACGCTAGGCCCTCACCTGGAATAGAAGACGAGGCTCTAATCGTCTTCTAGTTCCCCAGAAACTCGATTCCCAACCACCAAAACTCGTAGCTCTACCCTTCTTTACTGCTCACGACCTACACCCAGAAACCAAAATAGAGGTTAGCGATCTCTTCTCCTCGTCGCTACGAATCCATAGCAACAAACGGAACTCAATTCCGACCTCTACAGCTCCCGGAATCACCCTTCGAAGTTGGCTTGAAGTTGGTTCGTCAATGGATTTTCGGGGAGAGAGAAAGGGGAACGAAATTGTGAATTTCCGTGCAAAATCCGTCCTTATATGCACGAAATGTGCGCCCGAAGTGTCAAATGTGCGCTAGCGCACATTGACCCCCGAAAGGCGCACATTTTGAATATTCTGCCGAAAGTTTGCTGAATTAATTGAAAAGTGCGCCTGACACTTCTAAATGTGCGCCTGCGCACATTAGGGCCCGAAATGAGCACTTTTGGTACTGTTCACAGTTTCCCCTCTTTTGCAACTTCAACCCGGCACACACCCAAACGTCCCGAACCTCAAGAGACCCTCTTAAGTACCGTTTCCGGCACCTTAGTCACCCAAACTTGAGTTCTAAACCCGTTCGGTTGGGCGGGGAATGTTACAAGTCTCCACAACTTCAAGGATTTCGTCCCCGAAATCATCCCTAACTCATTCTAGCAATAAGATACCGAACACACAGCTAAAATCGCAGCAACCCAAGCATCCTATTGACTTCCAAAAATTCATAACGACGAACTACCAGCCCTCCTTTAGCTACTCATCAGCCCTACACCCACTCCCAACACTCTACTCTCACCGAGCACACCCTAGACCTTCTTGGGACCAACACCACAACAAGCAAACACAAAAGCATACATCAAGGGAAATTAATACCTGAATCATACACTTCCACTAACTCCGGGTACCGCCGCCTCATACTCTCCTCAGTCTCCCAAGTTGCCGACTCGCTCTCATGGTTCCTCCATACCACCTTGAGCTGCGGAATCTGCTTATTCCTCAAGACCCGGACTTGCCTATCCACAATCGCGACTGGCTTCTCCTCATAAGTCAAGTCTTGCTCAATCTCCACCTCCTCCGGCTGAATTACATGAGAAGGGTCCCCATGATACCGCCTAAGCACGCTCACATGGAACACATTGTGTATCCTTTCCAACTCCCTCGGCAAAGCCAGCACATAAGCCACCGGACCCGACTTAGCGAGGATCTCATAAGGACCGATGTACCGAGGCGCCAACTTCCCTTTTCTACCAAAACGCATCAGCCCTTTCCACGGCGAGACCTTCAAAAATACCTTCTCCCCAACATTGAAACTCAGCTCTCTAGCACGACCGTCGGCATACGCTTTTTGCCTATCTTGAGCCGCTCTCAATCTCTCCTTGATAATCTTAACCCGATCAGCCGTCTCTTGCACAACTTGAGGACCCGACAACACCCTCGCACCTTCCTCATCCCAACACAAAGGCGTCCTACACTTCCTCCCATACAAGGCCTCAAAAGGAGCGGACTTCAAACTACTATGATACGAGTTATTATAGGCGAACTCAATCAAAGGTAGCAATTCCGTCCAAGGGGTTTGAAACTCCATAGCACAGCTTCTCAACAACTCCTCCAAAGTAAGGATCGTTCTCTCCGATTGCCCGTCCGTCTGAGGATGATACGCCGTCGAGAACTTGAGCTTAGTTCCCAATGCTGTATGCAGCCCCTCCCAGAAATGGGACGTGAAACTCGGATCCCGGTCAGAGACGATGGATTGAGGAACCCATGCAACCTTACCACCTCCTCTATATACAACTTTGCCAATACCTCCACACTAGGCTTAAATCGAATGGGTATGAAATGCGCAACTTTCGTCAAACGGTCGACTATTACCCACACGGCATCCTTCCCCTCCCTAGTCGGCGGAAAACCCGATAAAAGTCCATGGTGATGTCCGCAAACTTCCACTCCGGAATAGGTAGGGACTGAAGTAACCCACCCGGAGCTCTATGCTCCGCCTTAGCCTTCTGGCAAACCAAACAAGTCGCCACATAACGAGCCACATCCTTCTTCATTCCTGGCCACCAAAAACTTAACTTCAGGTCTTGTACATCTTTGTCATCCCGGGATGCATAGCATACATCGAGGAATGAGCCTCCTCCAAAATCCCCTTCCTCAATTCCTCTACTTCCGGCACGCACACTCGACCCTTGCATTTCAACAATCCGCCAACTACCTCAAATCCATTATCCATGCCTTTTTCAACTTCCCTCGAATAGCCACCAGAGTAGCATCCTTGAGCTGCTCCTCACCAATCCTATCATTCAGCATAGGCCTAATATTGAGCTTGGCAACAAACTTCCCACATCATCTAACTGCATCTCCACCCTTAAAGCTCTAAGATCCACCAACTCCTTCGACTCAAAGCATCCGCAACCACATTAGCTTTTACCAGGATGGTAGTCAATGGTACAGTCATAATCCTTCAAGAGCTCCACCCAACGCCGTTGCCTACCATTCAGCTCCTTTTGATCCATAAGGTGCTTAAGACTCTTGTGATCGGTCATGATCTTAAACGTCTCACCATACAAATAATGCCTCCACAACTTCAAGGCGAACACCACTGCAGCTAACTCCAAATCATGGGTTGGGTAGTTCACCTCATGCACCCTAAGCTGTCGGGAGCATAAGCGACAACCTTCCCATTCTGCATCAACACACAGCCCAATCCTTGCAAAGATGCATCACTAAACACCACATACTCTCCACCTTCTACTGGCAAGTCAACACCGGAGCTGAAGTCAACTCTTCTTCAACTCCTCAAAGCTCCTCTGACATTCCTCCTCCACTCATACTTCGACTCCTTCCTCACAACTTATGTAAGGAGACGCTATGGTAGAGAACCCCTCTACAAACCTTCGGTAATAACCAGCTAACCCCAAGAAGCTCCTCAGTTGCGACACATCCTTAGGTGGAGACCAATTAACCACCGCTTCGATCTTCTTTGGGTCAACCTCCACGCCTCTTTTAGACTACCACATGCCCGAGGAACAACACTTCCTCCAACCAAAAGGCACACTTCGAAAACTTGGCAAAAAGTTGCTGCTCCCTCAACTTATGAAAGACAATCCTCAAGTGCTCCTCATGCTCCTCCCTAGTCTTAGAATAAATAGGATATCATCGATGAACACTATCACGAACTTATCCAATATTCGTGGAAGACCTGTTCATGAGAGCCATGAACGCGGCGGGAGCATTGGTGAGGACCAAACGGCATTACCAGGAAACTCATAGTGTCCATAGCGGGTCCTAAAGGCTGTCATTGGCACCGATCCTTCCTCCACCTTCAACTGGTGATAACCCGACCTCAAGTCTATCTTCGAGAACACTTCAGCCCCTTGCAATTGATCGAAGAGATCGTCTATCCTGGAAGTGGGTAACGATTCTTGATCGTCGCCTTGTTCAACCGCCTATAGTCAATACACATCCGCATCGACCCATCCTTCTTCTTCACAAACAACACCGGTGCACCCCACGGTGATACACTTGGGCGGATGAACCCCTTATCCAAGAGCTCCTGCAATTGCTCCTTCAACTCCTTTAACTCCGCCGGTGCCATGCGATAAGGTGGGATGGAGATTGGAGCAGTTCCAGGAACCAGCTCTATATTGAACTCCACCTCACGCTCAATCGGTGCCCCGGGTAGCTCCTCGAACACATCCGCGAACTCCCAAGCTACAGGTACCTTCTCCAACTCCTCATTCCGCTCAACAGACACTTGCACCAACAAAGCCTCACACCCTTCTTGAATCAGAGAGAAAGCTTGCATTGCTGAAATTACCCCCATAGGTGCGGATTCTCTCTTCCTAACACCCTTGAACACCACCTGGCCGACACCTCCCACCTGAAGCAACACCTCCTTCTTCTGACAATCAAGCAAAGCCCCATGCCTAGCCAACCAATCCATGCCAAGGATAACGTCGAATTCATTGAAAGGAAGCACCACCAAATCAGCCAAGAACTCTACACTTCCCACTAACACTCTACACCCTCTACAGACTCTATCCACCCGAACAGAAGTCCCCAAAGGAGTTCTGACGCCCCAACTAACACCAAACTACTAGCTACAACACCCAATCTACTCAAAACATTTCTCAGATACAAAGAATGGGTTGACCCCGAATCAAACAAAGCGTAAACTGAAAGATCTAAGATGAGATCATACCAGTCACCACGTCGTTCGCATTCTCTGCCGCACCCTTGGTAAGAGCGTACAACCTCCCTTGCTCCCCTCCAGCTCCAACAGGTGTGGCATTAGCTCCCGTCCCTCGTCCAGCACCCCTACCAACGCTGCCTCCTCCTCTCCCTCCATAACTCCCAGACGGAGCTCTAGGGCCCTGCACCGATCCCACAGACTGAGTTGGGGTAGCTCTCCTGGTTGGACAGTTCAGACTCCTGTGTCCGCGCTGCCCACAAGTGTAACAGGTCACACCTGCCAACAGATGGCAAACTCCGAAGTGACGCTTCCCACATTTGTCACATAGTGGCAACCCGGACGGTGCTCCTCCCGAACGAACTGTGCCACTAGTACGAGCAGGGCAAGCCACACTCTTATGACCTGGTCGGCCACAAGTGAAACAAGTCATCGTACCCCTCGTTGGCATCGACTGGCTGCCCCTGAACCCAGAAAAAGAAGTCTGAGTTCTCTTCGCCGGGTAACTGTGGATGGCAGACTGAGTAGGCGGGGCAGTTGCCTTCCTCTTCTTCTCTTCCTTCTTTCGGTTCTCCAACCTCTCCCTCTCTAGCGCCGCCGCCTTAACCGACACTAAACTCCCCATATCAGCGGTGGTGACTCCCTCCTGAATCTCCACTCTCAACCCATTCTTGAACTTGTTAATGAGCTTCCTCTCCCGGTTGGCCCGCTCATCATACCACTTAGAGAGAGAAGTGAACTCTATGTAATATGCCAGAACGGACTTCTCCCCTTGCTCCAAACTCATGAACTCCTTGGCTTTCTCCTCACGCCAAAGGTCCGGGCAAAACTGATCACGAAACACCTCCACAAACTCATCCAACTCCATCTCTGGCGGAACCACTCGACTCTGTGGCATCGACCTCCACCAGTTCAGTGCATGCCCCTTAAGCAGAAAGGTCATTGCTTGAACCTTCAACCCTTCCTCAAGTTCCATTTGCAGGAACTTGTACTCACATTCCTGGAGCCACTGCTCTGCCACTTCAGGATCAGCCGCTTCCCCAATGAACTCCCCAAAATTCCATCCCTTCAACAGACTCGGCTGAAACCTAGGAGCTCCTCCTCCAAAACCCGAGTTCCCAGTGGACCTACTTCCCCTTGCTTGACTGGATTCACTACAGGAGGACATTAAACATTTCAGTTGACCGCTCAAGAAACTTCAAACAACTCAATTCACCACTTGATTTCAAAACATCCCACCCATTTAAAACAGTTTGACAAAAACCCTTGGAATGTCGGTCCCGTACCGATGTCTCATCCTCCCTCCCAACGAGGTTAATTACTCCCCAAAGAGAGAAGGTAATCGACCGGTACAGCAGCGACAAACCAGGCTCTGATACCATTTGTAACACCCGATCCAAATCAACCCGAGTAAACCCGTGGTTGAACCGGTCCAGGTACTACCGAGTAAAAACAAGGGTAAATCGACGGTGATCAAAAGACAGTAAAAGCATAAGAGGCCTCAAAAACACGTGAAACCGAAATCCGGGTACAAACCAAACCATCATAAATCCCCAATCCAACCATAAACCAGTAAATACATAAAAACCCCCAAAATCCCATTGTCAACTGAAATGAACAGAAAAGTCAACTCCGTGTAATCCCAGTCTTCACCTCATGGCTTCCGTCCAGAACTTCACGATGTCAACCTCGAACTCAACTCCACAGCCACCTCTACTAGCCACGAGATCCTGAAAGGGGAAAAGGGATCAATTTCCTATTGAAATTGAGTGAACCCACTGGGCCTACCTACACGCTGTCCTACTCTATGGAGCGGTCCCAACTCCGCACAAGACATCCAACAATGGAAACCAATCCCAACCCCCCTTTCCATATTTTAATTCCCTAAAAGCAGTCTAGGTGATCACGTTGGTCAGTTCTCGTTCTCATGCACAACTCATAACGATAGAATTACACATAAATAATACATCAATCCACGGCACACACAGCATCATCACATCACATCCATCAACCAAGTCACTACCACAACCACAAGCACACAAACATTCACATTCATATTATCTAGGTGAGTTATTAGGCGCCAAGGAGCTTATCCACACCACCACCGGCCGGCCGACGCACTTCCCTACCGCATGGGAAGTCCTCGCGCTCCCCTACCGCATGGGGAACGCGTTCTCATTAACCATCATCATCATCATCATCAATCTCATCATCAATCTCATCACTCCCTTGACACCCATGTCAAGGGGATCCACCCCAATGGATCAGACTCAACAACCAGTACCTCGGGTGGGGTAGTGTGGGCTCCTTCCGGTTCTACTTTCACATACAGTTCACAATTCGTATGATGCCAGCACGATACATCCATCCACAATCATCACAACACTCATGAACACATAATCCCATTTCACCATCCACTTCCACAGTTCACAGTCAGGTCACGTCTCACAATCTATCCACACAACACACAATAGGGTAGTCAGCTAGCTCACCGGCCACCCCCACCTGCAAGTACAGGGGTAGCCATGTCATGAGTCTAGGGACCACCCACCTGTTCCTCTTTCTCGGAACGACCCCACATTGGCAGGGCCATTCCCCTGCAACCACAAACTGACATTTCACATCATTAAATCACTAGCATCCACACCCCAATTCATCCTAACTCTCAATTCTAAGTCCAATCATTAGTCATATCATTTCATCACGAACCCCCAACCAAAGGAATCATCAAGCAATCAATTCGAACCCAATCATCAAACAATCAGTCAGAAACACAATCACAGAACAATTCACCCCTTTTACTCTCATCATTTTCATGCATAACCTAGGTTTGCTCTAAGTCCAATTGAAGCTCCTCACGCTGTCCATACTACTTACACAACGCTAGGCCCTCACCTGGAATAGAAGACGAGGCTCTAATCGTCTTCTAGTTCCCCAGAAACTCGATTCCCAACCACCAAACTCGTAGCTCTCCCTTCTTTACTGCTCACGACCTACACCCAGAAACCCAAAATAGAGGTTAGCGATCTCTTCTCCTCGTCGCTACGAATCCATAGCAACAAACGGAACTCAATTCCGACCTCTACAGCTCCCGGAATCACCCTTCGAAGTTGGCTTGAAGTTGGTTCGTCAATGGATTTTCGGGGAGAGAGAAAGGGGAACGAAATTGTGAATTTCCGTGCAAAATCCGTCCTTATATGCACGAAATGTGCGCCCGAAGTGTCAAAATGTGCGCTAGCGCACATTGACCCCCGAAAGGCGCACATTCTGAATATTCTGCCGAAAGTTTGCTGAATTAATTGAAAAGTGCGCCGGACACTTCTAAATGTGCGCCTGCGCACATTAGGGCCCGAAATGAGCACTTTTGGTACTGTTCACAGTTCCCCTCTTTTGCAACTTCAACCGGCACACACCCAAACGTCCCGAACCTCAAGAGACCCTCTTAAGTACCGTTTCCGGCACCTTAGTCACCCAAACTTGAGTTCTAACCCGTTCGGTTGGGCGGGGATGTTACAAGCCGAGAGTTGTATAGAGAACTTGATCACCAACTTTGAAATCCTTGCCCGCGCTTCAAACGGGAATCATGAATGAGCTTCGTCCTCTCCTTGTAAAGCTTTGCATTCTCATATGCAGATGGCGATACTCCTCGAGCTCATGTACCTGAAACTTACGCTCTTCTCTGCGAGACTCATTCAAGGTTTAGAAATTTCAATGCCCAATAAGCTCGGTGCTCGAGCTCTACCGGCAAATGGCATGCTTTGCCTAGACCATCCTATAGGGAGTAGTGCCTATAGGGGTCTTGTAGGCCGTGCGGTAGGCCCATAGAGCGTCATCAAGCTTCTGTCGACCAATCTTTCCGTGATTGGTCGACGTCTTCTCTAAGATTCTCTAAGTTCCCTATTGTCACTCCGGCTTGGCCACTAGTTTGAGGGTGATACGAGGTGGACATCCGATGAGTGACGCCGAACCGGTGGCATACTCTATCGAATTGCCCTTGAAAATGAGTACCTCGATCACTAATGATAGCACGAGGGGTACCAAAACGAGTGAACAACTTAACAAGAAACTTCCCTACGACTCGGGCATCATTGGTAGGCAAAGCTTGTGCCTCCGCCCATTTAGACACGTAATCTACCGCAACTAATATGTACTTGTTACCATGCGAAGTAGGAAACGGTCCCATGAAATCAATACCCCATACATCAAATATTTCTACCACTAACGAGACATTTTGAGGCATTTCATTACGGGAAGAGATGTTACCTGAACGTTGACACGCATTGCAAGACTTGACAAAGTCTTGACAATCTCGGAAGATCGAAGGCCAAAAGAATCCGGACTCAAGTACCTTGCGAGCCGTGCGATTTGCTCCATGATGTCCACCCGTAGGACCGGAGTGGCAATGTCGCATGATGTCCTTAGACTCTCCATAAGTGACACATCTTCTAATCATACCATCCGAGCCAACTCGAAATACAAAAGGATCGTCCCAATAGTAATGCTTCAAGTCCGCAAAGAACTTCCTTTTGTCTTGAGTGGAGAGGCCCTCCTTCAAGTCTCCACTAGCAAGATAGTTAGCCAAATCCGCGAACCAAGGTTCCTTGAACTCTAAAGTTGCTATAGCGAATAATAGCTCATCGGGGAAGTTGTCATTGATCTCTTCATTACCATTGTGTACCATTTCCGCCTCTTCCAGGCGAGACAAGTGGTCGGCGGCTACATTCTCGGACCCCTTCTTATCTCGAATCTCAATATCAAACTCTTGCAATAGAAGGACCCATCGGATCAACCTTGGTTTAGCATCGGTCTTAGATAGAAGGTACCTCAAAGCTTGGTGGTCCGTGAAGACAATAGTGTGAGAAAGTACCAAGTAGGACCTAAACTTATCAAAAGCAAACACTATGGCCAAGAGCTCCTTCTCCGTAGTTGTGTAGTTCCTTTGAGCATCATTGAGAGTCTTACTTGCATAGTATATTGGGTGGAATCTCTTGTCGATTCGTTGGCCTAGAACCGCTCCAATGGCGTAATCGCTAGCATCACACATCAACTCAAATGACTTTGACCAATCCGGAGCAATGAGTATAGGGGCATTCGTGAGCTTACCCTTGAGGAGTTCAAAAGCTCGCAAGCACTCTTCATCAAAACGAAATTCCACATCCTTCTCAAGAAGCCGAGTCATAGGAGTAGTTATTTTCGAGAAGTCTTTGATGAAGCGCCTATAGAAACCGGCATGCCCCAAGAAGCTTCTCACGGCTTTCACGGATGAGGGTGGAGGAAGTTGAGAGATGGTCTCCGACTTTGCCTTGTCAACCTCGATGCCTTTTTTAGAGATCTTGTGTCCAAGAACAATCCCCTCATTGACCATGAAATGACACTTCTCCCAACTTAATGCAAGATTGGTCTCTTCACACCGACGCAAGACCTTCTCAAGGTTCCTCAAGCATAGGTCGAATGAATCCCCAAAAACCGAGAAGTCGTCCATGAACACTTCCATGATATCTTCCACGAAATCATCGAAAATGGCAAGCATACACCGTTGGAAGGTGGCGGGAGCGTTGCACAACCCAAAGGGGATCCGTCGATAAGCAAAAGTACCGAAGGGGCATGTGAATGTGGTCTTCTCGATGTCCTCCGAGGCGATCGGGATTTGGAAGTACCCGGACATACCATCCAAGAAACAATAGTACTCGTGCCCGGAGAGACGCTCGAGCATTTGATCCATGAAAGGTAGAGGAAAGTGATCCTTCCTAGTGGCATCATTGAGTCGACGATAATCTATGCAAACACGCCACCCGATGATCGTCCTTGTCGGGATAAGCTCATCCTTGTCATTAGCTACCACCATGATCCCTCCTTTCTTGGGAACAACTTGCACGGGGCTAACCCAAGGGCTGTCCGAGATAGGAAAGATAATACCCGCATCCATAAGCTTAATAACTTCTTTCTTCACAACCTCCTTCATGTTAGGATTTAGCCTTCTTTGTGGTTGCACAACCGGTTGAAATCTTCCTCCATAAGGATCCGATGTGAGCAAAATGTGGGACTTATACCTCGAATATTCGAGATGCTCCACGCAATAGCTCTCATGTACTTCTTGAGGAGCTCCACTAGACGGTCCTTTTGCTCGGGTAGAAGCTCAGAATTGATGATGACCGGTAGCTTAGAATCTGGCATGAGAAAAGCATACTCCAAATGTGCGGGAAGAGGCTTGAGCTCAAGAGTAGGTGGTTCTTCATAGGAGGTCTTTACCCTTTCCACCTTCGGGAGAGCAACAAAAAACCCTTTCACCCTCTAACTTGTCTCTCCCTTCATCAAGGTAAGTCACTTGAGCTTTTAACTCCGGGGTGCCTAAATGTTCCTGCACATCCGTTCTAAGGCAAACATCCAAAGAATCTCGACACACGAAGTTAGAAATACTACACACACTAGCCGAAGCAATAGTATCACACGAGTACTCTAAATCATCTTGTGCGTGAGCAAACTTCATGCCATCGGCTATGCAAAATGTGACACTCTCTTGTCCTACTCTCAATGTCAATTTTCCGTCATGCACATCAATCAAAGCACGAGAAGTAGCTAGGAATGGTCTACCAAATATCAATGAGACATCCACATCATCGGTATCTATGACCGCAAAGTCAACTAGGAAGACAAAAGGGCCTACTTTAACTAGCACATCATCAACAATCCCCCTAGGACTCTTGGTCGACTTGTCCGCAAGTTGAATGTACATACGAGTAGGACGAAGATTAGACAACCCTAGCTTCTCAAATATGCAATAAGGCATGACATTGATACTAGCACCTAGATCCGCAAGACCATTAGCAAGAGAAATATTTCCAATAGCACAAGGGATAGTAAAAGTACCCGGATCCTTGAGCTTTTTGGGTGGACTTTTGAAGAGAACGGCGGAGCATTCCTCATTAAGGTGGACTAGAGATGTCTCCGGTAGCTTTCTCTTGTTGGTGTAGAGTTCCTTCATGAACTTAGCATATTGGGGCATCATAGTCATTGCTTCGGGAAACGGAAGAGAGAATTGCATTTGACTAATCCGCTCCACAAACTTCTTGAAAACCTTCTCAAGGCCATCCTTCTTCAATCGAGATGGGTATGGAGGCTTAGGCTTGTATGGAGATACAACCGGTGCGGGAGGAGAGACCGGTGGTGTACTCGATGTAGCCTTACTAGGTTCCTTGGCAACCTTAGTGCTCACATTACCCGTAGGAGGTTCGACTTCAACCTCAACTTCATCCGAAGGAGGATCATTAATATCATCATCAACAACCATTAGATTAGGATCTTGTACCTCATTAGAGTCAATTGGGGTAGAGGTTGTATCTTGCAAGGGTCTTCCACTTCTCAAGGTCACTACCTTGCAATGCTCCGGACCTTTGGGGTTGATCTCGGTATTGGAAGGTAAAGTGCCCGAGGGTCGCTCAGAGAGTGCCTTAGAAATATGTCCTAATTGGTTCTCCAAATTGGCAATTGAAGCTTGTTGATTCTTGATGAGTTGGATCATTGCCGCATTGGTGTCTTCTTGAGAGATCGAAGAACCACCCTCCTTATTTTGAGGAGGCTTGTTGAACCCGGGTGGTCCTTCACCTCTATGGTTGTACATTCCCGGTGGGGAAGGACCTTGGAAACCTTGACTTGGATGTCCACTTTGATTCCATTGATTTCCCCCGTGGTGCCCTTGACCTTGGGGTCCTCCTTGAGTCCCTTGGCTACTTTGGTTTAGGTTACTTCCTTGAGACATTGGTTGCCTTGATAACCCCTATAACCTTGATAACCTCCTTGATTTCCTTGGTTGTAGCCCTTGCTATGACCACTACCTTGACTCCCTTGGCCTTGGTAACCTTGGTTAGACTTGTTGTACCAAGGTCGATTATAGTTACCTTGATAGTTACCTTGGGGACTGAAATTACCATGGAAACCTTGACCTTGTGCGAAGCTTACCTCCTCAAAGTCGCCTTGGCCAAGTTCAGGAGTGGCGGAAGGACAAGCACTAACATCGTGATCTTGACCCCCACAACCCTCACAACAAAATACCGAAGCAACCGGTGGATTGCCCACATGAGATGATTGAACCTTGGAGGGATGCTTAGGCATGCTTAGGTTGCTTACTTGTGAAGCCATGGCGTCGATCTTAGACATAAGGAGAGCGATCATTGGATCATCTTCATCTTGATGTCCCGGTAACTTATGCTTCTTCCCATAGGTGGATGAATCCTTTGGTGCATCAACACTTACGGACCGAGAGTCATAGTGCGTGTCACTTCCATACTTAGACTTAGGAGGTTGTTGTCGAGACCAACTCCTTGTCTTGTTGGCCATCTCCGCGAAGAGTTCTAGAGCATCTTCGGGAGTGAGCATCCTTAAGTCACCTCCGGCGGCTTGGTTGATCATCCTTGTATTCTCAAAATCAAGGGACCTAGCAAAGATGTCCGCCAAGCTCCATTCGGCGAAGTTGTGATGAGGACAAGACCGAAGAATGGCTTGGAACCTATTCCAAGTCTCATGGAAGAGCTCTCCCTTGTGTTGTATGAAGTGGTTGATGCGGTCCCGGATTGCATCCGTCATATAGGGAGGAAAGAATTCTTCAAGGAAAGCTTCGGCTAGGCCTTCCCATGTAGTGAATGTTCTACTAGGTTGGTTCTCCAACCAAGACTTGGCTCAACCTTTGAGTGAGAAGGGGAAGATCGGAGTCGTATGCAATCCGGGTGAACTTGATCATTCTTAACCGTGTCACAAATCTCCAAGAAATCCTTGAGATGCCTAGATGGACATTCACCATCAATGCCATTGAACACCACTCCATTTTGAACCATTTGGATCATATTAGGCTTGAGCTCAAAGTTCCTAGCATTGACGGTTCTTCGAACAATGCTAGAGGCTGCCCCTTCAAGAGTAGGATGAGCATAATCCGCCAAGGTACGTCTTGCACCCCTTTGTGAGCGATCATCATCATTAGTGTGGTGTGAATGTACCGATTGGTCATCGTCATCCCCGTGTTGAGACATAGTGTGGTGTGAGATGCGATCAACTTCTTCTTCTTCAACTATAGGAGGTGGGGAAGTGGTAGGTGACTTGAGCACTTGTTCTAGTCCTTGAATTTGTGCTTGAAGACGAGCTGAACGCCTCATGCACTAGTACAAGATACCTACAAACAAGCACAACAAATACACCCAAGTAATACGACAATGCGGAATAACAAAACCAAACAACAAGTAAAAGGAAGCAAAAACTAAATTGGAAGGAAGTGAATAGATCGGTCCACTACTAAGTGCTTTCAAAGGAATGAGAGAGTCCCCGGCAACGGCGCCAAAAACTTGATAAAAGCGGGTTTACCAAGGTCGTATTCCACGGGGTTCTCTCAATGGCCTCTACTCACATTCCTCGTAGACGGTCTATTCATTTGAAAGGAGTTTTGATTTGAAACAGACATTAAAAACTCAAAGGAAACTAAAAGGAAGAAAGAAAAATAAAGTGGTGCAAATCAAAGACAAAGGGGCTCTCTTGGTGGGTAGTTTCATCATGCTCAAGATGACTAATTGAACAAACAAGTCAATCAAGATCGAGTTTGCATTCGGATGACCATGCATTTCACTTATATAGACTCGATGCACTCTACACCTAATCCCTATCCCAATACCACTCAACTTAGGCTCTCGCTCTCAAGCTAAGTGAAAAAAAGGATGCATTCTAAGTGTTTGATGAAATGCCAAGACACAAGACCCTCTCTTAAGACTCTATGACCACAAGGCTAGGCACAACACTCTCATATCAATGCCCTAACACTAAGAGATTCACCAAAAAGCCTTTTCAAACTCAATTGAATGAAAATCCACATGCACACCAAGTGTTCGATAAAATGCCCAAGAGAGAAATCAAGTGAAAATGGTTGAAATAAGATGATCTAATCTCTTAGAACACACTCACTTCAATCCCTAGACCTACAATCTATGCAATCCAAGCACTCTCATGCATCAAATCACAATGAATGGACCAAATCAAGCAAACATGGCATAAAATGGCATTAAGAACAAGTCTAGGAATCATCCTCATACAACCAAGATCAATCATGGCAAGTTCTATACAATCATTCCTCTATCATAGCACAACTAATCTACCCATCCAAGATGAACCCTAGAAACTCAGCCACACATGGCCAAGGGAGTAAAGAGAAAAGAAGGAAGAATGGTCACCAAGAACACCATGGATGAATCCTTAAGATGATCTTCACTTCTCCACCTGTAAGCACTTCTCCCAAGGTTTGTTGGCTTCAATCCTAGCTCCAATGGCTTCAAATTGCTCCAGAAACGTGTTCTAGGGTTTGAGGGTTCGTGGATATGTGTTTTGGGTTCAAGAGATATCATAGAATGCCTCAAAATGGCCAAAAACAAGAGTATTTATAGTGCAGGGGACAGTGCACGGCGTGCACCCCTGCACTCTGCAGAAAACCCGATCTTGCAAGGCTCATATCTCCCTTGTCCGGCCTCCAAATGACCTCCCGTTTGCTCCTATGTGCTCCTTGTCATCCGTACTTTGAAGCCATAACCTGAAAATGCACAGAGGCAACTCCAATAGACCACGAATTTGGCTCCAAAGTGGCAACCGGACAACAAAATGACACTTTGCACAAAATCTCAAATAAAAGCATAAAAGTCATGTCATTTCACGAATAAACACGGGCATATCATAGGTCATTGATAAGCTTAAAATGCACTAATTAAAGTCACATCATATACCGTCAATTTCCATGTTGTGATAGTCTTGCCATGCTTAGGGTTCACTATGCTTTGATGTCGACTTTATGGACGTCGGTTTGACTTTTAAATCCTGGTTGTGCTAATCAATTCTGGTTGTTCTTAAGCATGTGTTTTATCGCTTGTGATTACCGGTTCCTCTACTTTACTTACCCCCACTCGGTTTTCCTCATTTCTTTGTGAAATTGAGTTTTTTTCGACAAAGTGTGGGGTAGGATTTTAGTTTAACTAATCTGGTTTTCACTTCTGGTTTTAGGAACCCCACTTACGAGCGCAGGACTAAGGCGCGTCTTGATACCGCCTCGAGCTCTGGAGCTGCCGCTCCTGTCACACCCGCCGTTATGGGCCCTCCACCCGCACTACCTCGTCGGGCCGGACACCATCCCACCATCGCCCGTCTACCGGACTACTATTTCGAGTGCTTCCAGAAGCTCCAGCACAACCGTGGAGCTGACGTGCGACCTCTATCCATGGAGTCCCTCCACGAGCACGATGAGGACTCCCACCGGAATGTGCATGACGCCCTGGCACACACGCTAGCCTCCTGGAGCTGACTACCATTGATGTCGACTTCCCAGACATGGCTCTCCAAGAATTCTGGGCCACCTTTGACCTGGATGAGCACAAGAAGAGGCAGCGCCAGAAGGTCATCACCTTTTATCTTGGCGAAGTGCGGAGGGAGCTCACCTATGATGACTTTGCTGCTCATCTAGGCATCCCCCACGAGCACTATCAGGGACACCACCTAGGATGGGGCGACGATGACGATGACGAGAGCTTAGACGCGCTCTGGAGCCACATGACAGGAGTACCTGGCGATCGCCTCGGGGTGAACAACTCAGTTAAGTCTCTCTCTCACCCTCTCTTTAAATTCATTCATATGGTTTGGCGTAGATCTCTTTTGTATGTTCCAAATAAGGATCGCCACCATATCCTCAAGGAGGAGCTCATGCTTCTTCGAGCCGTCCGAGAGAGCTACCCTCTTCACCCTGGCTGGGTGCTTGCTTGCATCTTCCGCCAGAAGACCAAGAGAAAGACGCCACCTCGCAGACTCTTGGGGGGTAACTTCATCGGCCAGCTCATCCTCTCCTTCGGCATTAGCCATGAATATGGCCCGCACATTCCACGACGCCCAGTTAGGACCGTTGGAGGAGATTTAGCAGTCGAATACGACTTGGTGCTGGACCTCAGTCCCCATGTAGCAGCAGATCCTCCACTCCAACCTGTGGCCGAGTCGGAGGAAGAAGATGATTCTGAGCCGCAGCAGCCCCAGCCACAGCCGGAGTTTCATGACTATGTACCCTCGCCCCACCATCAGGCAGGGTATGACCACCAGTCGCCGCCTCTCATTCCCGATCCATATCAGGCACCTCACCCACAGCACTGACCGCACCCCGTGGACATGGGTGAGTTGTATGAGCGACTGCAGGAGTGGCGCATTGAAGACAACGCCACTCAAGCGGCAAGATGGACTATTATGCAGCAACACATGCACCGCGCCGATATGCGGTATGAGGCTCAACTGGCGTGGCAACGCCAGCTCGGCGAATTTCTCCACTTTCCACCTCCCGATGCGCCTGACGAGCAGTGATCGGGCAGTAGGGAGATTCCCTTAGCTTCCAGTTCTGCTGCCCCTCCCTCCGCTCTACGGATGAATGCTCAACCTCTGAAATCAACCGTCTTCATCCAGGTTCTTACATTCCATTCTAAACTCTTGTTTTAGTCCTGTGAGGACACAGTCCGATTTAAGTGTGGGGTAGGATGCTAGAGAACCTTGCATGAACTTGATTGCCCTTGATTGTGTTTTATGTGTGCCTCGTGATTCCATTCCAGTCTCTCTAGCATTAGAATGGCTCAGTTCTTGATTTTTGATGTTAAGTTGTTGTTCAAACTTTCATAATGATGCTTAGACTGCTTAACCTAGAACCTGAGAACCAACTTGTATGCTTTGATGCTAAATTTCCTGGTCAGAACAGAATTTTAAAAATCACACTTGTAGTTTGTAGCCTTGATTGCATGAAAATGACCGAATCCGACTAGCAAACAAACTGTGAGCTTTTGATCCATTACACGTAACTTGCAATTTTAATTCTTTTTGAGTGATTTTCTGTTTGCTTGAATGAGTTAGAATTTGCATGAGACCTACTCGAGACCACACGATGACACGAGTTCTAGAAGGATAGGGGCACCTAGATTCAGCTACTAAGCCAGATAGCCTACCAAACGATAAAATCCATTAGGTTTAGACCCTTGAGCTTGGCGTGTTCTTTCGGTTCGATAATACATTACAGCCATTTCCCATTTCTTTCATTCCCCGTTGATCCCCTGTGGTTGTAGTTCTAGATTGACCTACCGGAAGTCAGTTTGTGGTAACCTGCCTATAGCCATTAAACAGGTGGTCTTAGCTAGTATGTCCAGACGTGTAAACCCCTCTAGCAACTAAAAGAAAAATCGGCACAAAGAAAAATTTTAAAAGAAAGAAAGAAAAAGAGAAAATTTCGAAAAAATAAAGGAAAGAAAAATCAGAAAAAGTTTCAAGTTTTAGTTCAATAAAACGTTCTTCTCCATACAAATGGAAGAACGAAGTCGAAAGAAAAAGTTGAAAAAGAAAAAAATGTTGTGCAAAAGAAAATAATAAGTGCTAGGTTGCTTGAGGGTATCATAGGATGAGCGTTCATTATTCCACCCGTGTTTGGTTAGACGGTAGGAAGCCATAGATTAGATTCGAGGGAAGTTAGTCGAAAGCTACACCGCACCAAGACATCATCATACATTCCCATCATCCATCTCATTATTAACCCGAGTAGTGTAGAATTCATTACGGTCCTAGCAGGGAAGTCCTTCTTGAGTAGATACTCGTGTTGTCACAGTGGTGGAGATGTGGTCGAAATGCAAACCTATGACAGAATTCGGTATCAGAAACTGATCGAGAGCAGAAACACGTCCTTAAACACAGAGAGTGAGAGTTCCCATTGTACTAAATATATTCCTGTGTGAGGAGTCTGGTCGGTCAGGTCAAATTCGTGCATGATTGATTGCTAATTACTTGTCGTGTGCAGTTTATTAGTGAGACCAGGTAGTTTGGCTGATCTCTATGCATGTTAGGTTTCTTGTTCTAGGATCGATCTGTCTAATAATTCATTGTGGTTGATTGAGCTCCAATTTAACTGATCTTATCATTTATGAACATGAGTGTCTCTATTCAGTTTGCTTGAGGACAAGCAAAAGCTTAAGTGTGGGGTATTTTGATGACACTCGATTTGACGTGATTATCAGCCTCATTTAAGCGACATTTCTTTGCTTAAGACATGGTTTTTTAGGGTAGAATAACGAATATTCAATCGATAGCCCTATCTCGTGCCATTTGTGTTACCTTGACCCGTTTCGGGTCTATTTGATGGTTTTCTAGTGTTTTTGACTAAGCACAGGTTTTTGCCGTCAAATAAAGTAGCCAAGGACGTGTCTAAGGCATAGGAACCTCGAGGAATCAAACCGGAATCGATCCAAGGAGCTATTCAAGTCAAACCAAAGGTCCGCCCGTTTACACTGACATTTTCGGCGAAAAGAAATCATTGTTTTCGGCGAAAATACCAGCACAAATCAGTTGCGACGAAAAGATGAAGTTTTCGGAACGAGATTGAAGACCAGAAGAATCAGCCGGCGGAGCCTCCCATTAACAAGCATATTTTTGGCGAAAATAAGTCATTATTTTCGGCGAAAATATTGTACTGTTCCGGCCAAATTAGGGTTAAGTATAAATACTTAACCCGGCGGCCCAAAACGAGAGATACATCATAATTACAAAATCATAATTCGACCGAACTTCAGAATTCTCTCAAGTTCTGGAGCGTAGAGTTAGAGTTCGAAGAGCCGGAAAGAGATCGTGACGCCATCCCTTCCATCTCGAAGAACCGGAACTAGGAGTGCAGTCTACGGAAGATCGAAGTACTGTCACAGTCGTCTAAATTAGGTTTTTCAGATTCTTTTCTGTTTTTCCTCTGGATGATGAACTCTTTCTTTGTCTTTGTTTATTTTGTGATAAACATGAATAGCTAAACTCGTTAGAGCTTAGACTAGATGAACCCTAAGTGACCCAGGGCTTTAAAGCGGTCATGGATCGGCGATGATTAGATTCAAAGTTCAATCTGTTTCTCATTCATGTTTGGTTTGTTCTTCATTGTTTATGTTTCTTGTCTGGATTGATCACCTAGATTAGATTCTGGTTAAGCTAAGGATAGAAGCGAATGCTCGCCTTACTTTAAAACATCAAATCAAACAATTAACCTTATAATTGGAGTGTGCCTTTCGTAGGAACCGGTTAGGGTTAATTCACTTCAAGAGTAACTCATGAATCATTAGTAATTACACCAGTTAAGTTAAGTCGTTGCGAGAGGCGACCGTACCCAGGCGACTAATTAATCTTGGTAGTTAGAACGGATAGAGCGAACGTTCGCCGGTTTTAAACCTAAAGGTAAGGAGTTATGGTGGTGTCTTAGAATTGATTGAATGAGAATCGAAATCCGCTGATCTGTTGATTGCCTATGCTCTGGGGAACGAAGGGGGATTCAAAGTCTAAGTTCATCTGTCATCTCTGTTTTCAAACCCTAATTCCCAATCAGCTTTTGTTTAATTTGTTCTTATTTCTCTGCATTCCTTAGAATTACAAGTCGTGGAACTCACACCACGCATAAGTGTTTTTCCTTGAGTAATTTGTTAGTTCTGAAGTAGCCAATCATAAGAAGGCCCGTGGAATACGATCTACCCTAGCTTTGTGGGCTTTGTTAGTTTTATTTGTGTGAATCGTCAACGACCGGTTCACCAACTATGTCATTTGGAGATGATTTTTCCTCCTGCATTCTTCACTGTTATGGTGCATTTAATTCTGCACTTGGTTGAGGAAGTCAAACGTGGTGGACCAGTTCAGTATCATTGGACGTACCCCATCGAAAGGTATGTTCTGTACAACGTCTTTTGGCCTTCAAAAATACGTGTTCTAGTACTAACTCTGGAGGTATGTTCAAATGTCTTTTTTAGGTATTTGGGCAAACTAAAAACCTTTGTCGGCAATAGAGCACACCATGAAGGGTTTATTGCTGAAGGTTGGCTGTCAGAGGAGTTATTCAGTTTCTCATCTTTATACTTCGGTGATGATGTAGAGACACGTTACAATAGAACAAAACGTGTTGCAACCGAGCCTGATGTGTCCAGCGAGGACAATTCGGGAATACTCATTTCACGCGGGTTCCAACAGTATGGGTGTACCTTTCAAGTTGTCACAGCCGGAGTGGGCTCAAGCGTATCGTTATGTTCTAGTCAATAGTGCAATAGCTAAACCACTTTTGAGGTAACTAATCTCGTATACTTTTCATTAGAAGTACAAAAAGTGAAAAGTATAATGTAGTAGTTCAAAATTATCATTCAGGGAATGCGAAGCGGAAACTAGAAGGGAACTGGGTAGACGTGCCAGTGAGACTGCGGTTAACAAAGCAGTTCACAAAAAGATTGTTGGTTGGGTTCAAAACAAGGTAATAGACTGCCCTGTTCCCTTCAATAATTGTTAGTGGTTGATACAGATACACGAATAATGATGTTACTCTGATTCACAGATATTAGATCAGTCAGCAACATACAATGCTGATCTAATGACGTTGGCTAGGGGACCGACTGTGTCTGCAACTCGATATACTGCTTATGACATCAATGGATATCGTTTTAGAACAATAGATCGGGATCAACCACTGAAGACACAGAATAGTGGTGTAGCTGCTAAATTTGGCACAGACAGCGTGTCAGGCTCTTCAGACAACAATCCAATTCGTACCGATCTCTGGTTTTATGGGAAACTTATTGAGATCATCGAGCTGGATTATTATACTCGAACAATCACGTTGTTCAAGTGTCAGTGGGCTGATACGGTGAATCCAACATGGAAGAAAAAAGATGCTCTTGGTATAACAATGATCAACTTTAACCATTTGAGAGATGTTGGTGACAAAGCTGAAGACGAGCCATATATTAGTGCTAGTGATGCACATATGGTTTTCTATGTTGATGATACACGTGATCCAGATTGGTGCATACCAATACATTGTAGGCCACGAGATGCATATGACACAAGAGAGGAGGAGTATTGTTTAGCATTAGCTCAACAACAATTACCTGTAACAGACAACATTCCTGATTTGCAAATCGTAGGGAGTGGTGTAATTGACTTCGATAAGGAATGACATTATATTGTTTAGGTCATCTAAATATTCTAGCACGATTGCATTTCTTTATGTCACAAATTCTGAGTTTATCTTTAAATTTAAATAATATCATTTTTTGTGGATAAAGATGGCATCTAGTTCTAGTTCTGATAGTGGAGCGCGTCGTCCCGAATCTCCTATTGTTCAGAATTCTGGTGGGAATTCTTCCGCAGCCTCGTCCACCAAGTAGA
This sequence comes from Linum lewisii, assembly GCA_034768395.1. Taxonomy (NCBI): domain Eukaryota; kingdom Viridiplantae; phylum Streptophyta; class Magnoliopsida; order Malpighiales; family Linaceae; genus Linum; species Linum lewisii. The sequence goes on along the minus strand of CM068303.1, from coordinate 22,808,592 downwards.
AGCACACATATGAGCTGGACTTTATTGGCTAGTTCTGTCTATGAATTTCATTCCTGAACGAAATGAAGAAATTATTTGATTCTATACTAAGAATGATAAATTTCTATTTCTGCAGACCGTTCCGGGTTCACAAAGACGTCGTCATTAAGTACACGGACTTCCGGAGGGTAGCATCTGGCGGCACCCGTTGTGTGTTCAACCTGGACACCCTAGGAGTCAAGCCTGGTGGCGACCTCTTGTCTTTTATGGGACACTACACTGGTGAGTGCTCCAGGAACTACCAGTACTACCCTATATATCCCAAAGACTGGAAGTTAGTGCCAGCTAGATCCAAGGATGTTGCATTCGAGCAGTTCGTCACGGTAAGTTTCAAATTTGAATTTCATTCACTCTACTAAAGTATGAACACATTATATGTTTAGTTAGTGTGATTCTTACAATTTCTATGTGGAATTAGGACAAGTTCTATTGCGGTCCAGAGCTATTATCGAGAGCTCGCGTGTATTTTGACAAGAAGGTTGGACGAGCTTGGGGCAAGTCTAGGCTTGCAATATGGAAGGGCGGGATGAATCATGTGGCGAAAAATGATCTCCCCGAGGAGTGGATTCTTCAAAATCCTCCACAAGGTTGCCTACCGAATGATTGGTATCAATACATTGAGTATACGAAGACTCAAGTATTTAAGGTACAGTTTAGATATGGTATTATCTAATTTGAATTTCATTATCTAAATTATACTAATAAATTTCTTTTTCCTGACTTAGGATGCCGTTAATCGGAACAAAGCAAACCGGGCAATGCAAGAGGAGAACCATCATGGTGGCTCTAGACCCTGGCCGAGGTACATTGAGGAAACGGTTAAGGCAACTGGAGGTGACCGTCGAGGGGTCAGATGTTCATCAAATTCTATACCGCCCCTGATGGAGAGATCAAGGATGCGCATGCAAAGGCAGTAGCGGTAAGTTTTCTATACGTTAATGAATTGTAATAGTTCTTTGTTGGCAAATATGCCTACATTAATTCATCATTGAATTCATATTGTAGGAGACAATTAAAAGACTTGAAGCTGAAGGTTGTAGTCTGGAGTGGAGCCCACATGACTCTCTGGCACAAGCAATGAACAAACCAGAGCATCGAGGCCACATCCATATGCTTGGTGCTGGGTTGACTAAGAGCCAGGTGAGAATTAAGTTTTACTTAAGTGAATGAATACAATTCTTTACTCACTTTATTGTAATTGACAATTTGTTTTGTTTGTAAGGTCTTTCGTACTGCTGCTGCGGAGTCGTCTACATCTGGGAGTGTTTCTTCCACGATGCCACACAAGCCAGCTTATGTTCAACAGCTGGAGAATAGGGTATCCCAGCTGGAGACTATACTGAGGTCAGTTGCACCCTCGCATTTTGTTGGATCATCCAGTTCAACCGCCGTGTAACATCCCGAATTTCGGAATCGGAAAATTAAAATTTTATTAAAAAGGTTGAACTCTTATAAGTTAAGATTTAATCGTAAATTAGCAATTAAATTAACCGGGACTAAAAGGGGTAAATCGAATTGGTCGTTGATAGAATCGATTTTGGGATCAACCCAGCGGACCGAGTTAATATTAGCCGGGTGATTCTGATTAATGAGTAAACCATAGCCCAACTGGTTGAGGAATCAAACCAATGACCCGGAGGTCACGAGTTCGAATCCCGGCTTCAGCGTTTTTTTTTTATTTTCAAAACCCGCCAACGTCGAAGCGACGTCGTTTCACATCTTCCTTTTGAACAGACCGCCGACGAGCTCTGTTTTGCCCCGCCGCCGCTCTGCAGTTTCCGGCGATGCCTCCAAGGGCCAGGGGGCGCGTTTCTAAGTCATTTCCATGTGGGAGCCCACCATTAACTCCGGAATCGAGAAACACAGCAAATTTCACTGTGATTCCCCAATAATCGAGCAAGAAAAGACGAGAAAGAGGTGGGCACACCCATTCACTCCGGTGACAACTTTAAATTAGTGGAGAACCATCAATTGGACTAATTTGGCTCCAATGTTTGGCACCATTCGATTCCTGGAGACTATATAAACCCTCCCAATCCATTGAATCGAAGCAACACCTCCTAACACCCAGAAATCGATTGTTGTTCGATGAAACTCCGGCGAGGGGTGTGTCGTGACGTTCTAGGATGAGTCGGACCGATTGGTTGGTACCAATCGACTCGTATCATCCTCAAGAACATCTACCCTCTCCCCATTGCACGATTGGATCCTTGGTTAGGGAGTATCGAAGGAAAAACCAATCGGTTGAAATTAGGGTTCATACCAATGGAAAATATGCCCAATTGGTCCCTAGCCCGACTGTAAGTTCCAAATCAGTCACCCCTTCCCTTCCTTTGGTGGTTTGCCCTGTAACTTTTCCCGTGTGACAGATTAGTCATTTAACTTCCAGTTTATGACAGATTTGGCCAAACTAACTTTTCAGTTAGTACAATCTGGTCCGAGAGTTACGGAAATCTTATTTTCGTATGATACAAGTCCCGGAACCGACTGTCAAGTCACCCGACTCGGTTTATAGGTGGGTTGGTTAAAGGGGGTAAAATCTTGTCGTTGCTAGTTATTTTTACGTCATGCCTTGTTGGTTTGTATTCACATACTTATTTAAAATCAGTCCTTAGTTATTCACGTGGTTGATTATTATTATGGTGGAATTGTTGAATGTGAATGATAGAAACTGAAGGAGCCTGCACTGCCCCCTAAAACTGCACTATGGGTGCTAAGTGCCTCTTCGAGGGAAAGAGGTGCGGTCACGTCTTCAAGGGAAAGGCGTGATTTGTTTGGTTGAGTCAAGTATACGATTCCTTCAAGGGAAAGGTTTCGTGGTATCCTCCAAGGGAGAGGATGCGTTTGGACCTCTCCAGGGGAGAGAGGTGCGTCGGGCCGGCAGGGGTGGTGCGGGATAAACTCCTAATGGCGCCTAATAACTCACCTAGAGAACTTGAACATGGATGTTGCGTGTTGTTTGTGATTGTGACTTGGAAGATGTCTATGATGTGAATATGTGATATGTACGACTAACGGTTGTTTGTTGATTGTCCAGAACTATTAAGTGACACGGATTTCCCTTTCTACACGGTTTATAAAGTTATGATACCTAAGGTTTGAGGGATTTAAGTAGTCCCGGTGACTCCCCTACTTACCTGGAAATTAAGACGTAAAGTCTTAGTTTTGACAACAAGGTGTCGTTTCTACGGAAAGATCCATCTTTCCGGAACCGTCGATTTATGCCGAATTGGAATCATGGGTTTGCTTAATGAATTTCTTGAATATCGATTTTCTATGTTTTTAACGGAATTCTCATGATAAAGGACTGACCCCGAACCACCCACCAGTTTTGCAGGAATTCCTGAGCAAGTAACGGACCACCAGAGTTTCTGAAAGCATGTCGGAGTAGAGGATCGTGAGACGGTGAATTGGTGATTTGGAGATTTACTCCAAAATCGTTGGGCTCTATTCCGCTGTGAAACATGTTTATGGTTAATACCCTGATTTTATGGATGTTTTGAAACAGTTGGTCAAATTTGTATATTTTAAACCTTTGAATCGTTGTCGGTTCCGGAACCATTGTCGTTTTACGTTGCTTTAAAGATCGAGGTGTTACATTTTGGTATCAGAGCCGGCTTCCTCCTGTTTTTCGGTTTACCAAGAAACACTGGAAGATCGACCTGGTATGGAGGTGATTTTGGGGATTTTTAAGGGAAAGGGGTATTGAGTTTTGAAGGGTTTTTTTTAAACCAAGGTATTAAAGGTGAAGGGTTTTTCACAAGCACAGGTCTCAGATCCCTGCATCATGGCATCGGCACAGAAACTTCCACGGTGAGACGTTCTTGAGTTTTACAACTAATGTTGTTAAAATAATTTGTTTTTATAACAAATGTGGGTGTGACTGATTTAAACAGGATCAGATAAAAGCCAGGATTTATTTGCTTATCACACGGTTGATAAGGATTCCGATAAGGATACAAGCAAAGGTAAGGACTGCTAAGAAGGTCCGGTAGGTAATTTCGATATTATAGAAACTATGATTTGCTATGTTCCTAACGGAAGGTGTAGATGATGTAGCAGTATTGGGAACAGTTTCCCCGGAAATTGTTTGTCTCTCGTTTCCGAAGGTACGCTCGTAAACGTTTAATTTTCGTAGGAGCCCGTTGATTACAACCTTGGCTCTAGGTTGCATCGGGGATCTGCCCATGCAAAGTAATTGCAATGGCCGTTCAACCTCTGCCATTAACAAAGAGAATAGGTGAAATTTTTCTCGGGTTAGTCGAAAGATAGTCGAAAAAAAAACTCGAAAAATATTATTGACTTACCGAGCGACGTCTTTTGCAGCTAAGAAACCTTCGCCCTAGATTTTCTTCTGTCCAGGATGTGGTTATGATCGCGGCTTCCCCGCATTGGCAAATAGGAATCGTAGCCATTTCGTGGAAATGAAAGAGCTGAATGAGGTATTTCTTTCCGACCTCTGCTCTGTTATTCAAGACATTTCGGTACCGTCTATTTAAAGAGACGAACCCTAGTTCCTAGCCCTTGACTTATTGGCCACCTCTCTTGCCGACATGAGTGAATGGGTGGTGTCACAATTATTGTGACTACTTCTTTATGGAATTGGCTTCCATAAAGATCAAGTTTTGAAAACTTGATCCACCGCCACCATTTCTCTTTCACTCTTCTCTCCAATTCTTAGTAAATCTCTCTCAAATCCGAAAATGAGCTATCAAGAGGATGAGGTTGCCATAGGGTTTATAATCTTTGCCTTACTCCTCATCTGTATACAAATCTACGACATCGTAAAGCTGACGTTAGAAGCAGCCGAGGAAGCTGAGGCACGACGTCATCTCGAGCTCATAAGCAAGAGCTTGCATGATGAGTAGACCCCTTTAGTTTCGTATAACTTTTGTGGTAGTTCATGTTGAAGTTATGATCTTGCGGTTTTTGAATTGGTTTAAACGAATAAGAGCGGAAAGGAAAGGAATTATTATTAATAAGGAATTGGGTACACAAACTGGTAGTACAAACGGCTATTCAGGCCATGTTCTTAGAACTAACTCCGTGAAAGATTCACTAACTCGACCGGACGCTCTCGCTTCTTCCCCTTCTCAGCCTCCAATATCTGGTTGGCCGCTTCTTGCATTCCCTCCTTAACCCGCTTCTTTCCATAGCAAATCTTGACTGTCCCTGTTTGGTCCGGTTTTCCCCGGATGGCAACTCCTGTCTGCGTAACATGAGCCATGTTAAGCGGAAAACACCTGCCTACTTTTGGTACGGAAAGAAAAGGGTTTCCGAACTGGTTAAAAATGGTACACCACCCTCCCTTAAAAACAAAGGCAAAATTCAGTTCCATAAGCTGGCTCATGCTTATGAAACTACCGGAAATGTTAGGCATCAGTAACACGTCCGGAATAATCAAGGGACCCAACCTGATGGAACCCTTTCCCTTTGACTTTACCGTGGAACCTCTTCCAAAGGAAACAAGTTGGTTAAAGTTACGATCTAGAGAAACGAAAGACTTTCTATTCGAAGTCATGTGATTCGGGCAGCTACTATCTAATGTCCATTCCATTTAAACAGAATCGCAGAAAGGACAAAAATCGGTTAAGAAGGGATTACCAGTAGGGGCGGGCGGATTTTCAGTGGTAGGAAAAAGGGTGAGGAGTGGAGTCGTTTCTGCATTTTTCCCTACTTCCATCTTCCGTAAGTATTAACGAATCCCCTCAGGGTATGATACGGGTGATACTCGGAACCAAGCTTCATCCGGGTTAAATACTCGAGTAAAAGAACCGTAGATCTCCGACACGGGATCTATGCTTTCGGCGGGGGACATGTGAACGGTTGGAAATCATCCACCGTATCGGCGCTGCTTTTGAGGCACCGCTAACGCGTAAATCGGTGTTGTCATATCACCCTATTTACTTTTGACTTTCAAGTCTGAACGGCGGCTTCTTGTGCAAGCTGACCGAAAAATTTTCACATATAAAATAGTACCCTTTCTCTCGGTCATCCTCCAACAGAAAATGACTGGCCCTGATGAAGTGGAAACCCTGTGCGGGATTAACTTTATCCTGCTGATAGCCATTTTTTCTACTCGTGGCTATCACCCTCGTTCTGGAGATGTTCAAGCATATAGAGCGACGGAGGCATCAAGAAAATCCTCCGGAAGGAACAGTTCGGCAGAGACAAATAGAAATTCCATCCCGCATATCATAGTATTTCCTCAAATTCATGATTGTATCCTTATTCTCTCTCTTGTGGTTTTTGCCTGGCACATAAGAATGTATTGTCTCAGACGGTGCACACGTTCTTTAAATCACTGGCTAGTTGGTGAGAATTTTGGTTTCCTAGAATCCCCGCGGGTGACAAGTAAATCAGGAGATACCAATATATTGTAACGTTATGTGCTCAAGAGAATTGATGGCAATGGAAAGAGAAGCTAGGGTTGCATTTATTAATAACCCCTCATTATTAAATTTCCAATTACTCGTGGATTACACAAGTGTGCTCTATGGGCTCCTATAACTAACACTGGGTGCTTAGCCCTGGTGAATGGAATTCTGTGCACCCGCCCTTTGTAGTACTGTAGGGTCACCCCTTCCGGTGTGTATTGGACATTCCAGATCCGTAGCAGGCGCTGTCTGAGTCTCGACGTTCTCCTTAGCACGATGGAATCGGGATTTGCAGATCTTGCAGTAGTTTCCGTATATCTTTGGGGAAATCTGGGTAGAAATCCCTGAGCTTGCCCAGTGCCTCTAAATGTAGAGAGAGAATCTCCATGTAGAGAGAGAGTGGAGTTATTTTCAGAACTTACTTAGGGATGGATTTGGGGGCGAAATCTTTATAAGGAGGGGAGAAATGTAACATCCCGAATTTCGGAATCGGAAAATTAAAATTTTATTCAAAAGGTTGAACTCTTATAAGTTAAGATTTAATCGTAAATTAGCAATTAAATTAACCGGGACTAAAAGGGGTAAATCAAATTGGTCGTTGATAGAATCGATTTTGGGATCAACCAAGCGGACCGAGTTAACTATTAGCCGGGTGATTCTGATTAATGAGTAAACCATAGCCCAACTGGTTGAGGAATCAAACCAATGACCCGGAGGTCACGAGTTCGAATCCCGGCTTCAGCGTTTTTTTTTTATTTTCAAAACCCGCCAACGTCGAAGCGACGTCGTTTGACGTCTTCCTTTTGAACAGACCGCCGGCGAGCTCTGTTTTGCCCCGGCGCCGCTCTGCAGTTTCCGGCGATGCCTCCAAGGGCCAGGGGGCGCGTTTCTAAGTCATTTCCATGTAGGAGCCCACCATTAACTTCGGAATCGAGAAACACAGCGATTTCACTGTGATTCCCCAATAATCGAGCAAGAAAAGACGAGAAAGAGGTGGGCACGCCCATTCACTCCGGCGACAACTTTAAATTAGTGGAGAACCATCAATTGGACTAATTTGGCTCCAATGTTTGGCACCATTCGATTCCTGGAGACTATATAAACCCTCCCAATCCATTGAATCGAAGCAACACCTCCTAACACCCAGAAATCGATTGTTGTTCGATGAAACTCCGGCGAGGGGTGTGTCGTGATGTTCTAGGATGAGTCGGACCGATTGGTTGGTACCAATCGACTCGTATCATCCTCACGAACATCTACCCTCTCCCCATTGCACGATTGGATCCTTGGTTAGGGAGTATCGAAGGAAAAACCAATCGGTTGAAATTAGGGTTCATACCAATGGAAAATATGCCCAATTGGTCCCTAGCCCGACTATAAGTTCCAAATCAGTCACCCCTTCCCTTCCTTTAGTGTTTTGCCCTGTAACTTTTCCCATGTGACATATTGGTCATTTAACTTCCAGTTTATGACAGCCAAACTAACTTTTCAGTTAGTACAATCTGGTCCGAGAGTTACGGAAATCTTATTTCCGTATGATTCAAGTCCCGGAACCGACTGTCAAGTCACCCGACTCAGTTTATAGGTGGGTTGGTTAAAGGGGGTAAAATCTTGTCGTTGCTAGTTATTTTTACGTCATGCCTTGTTGGTTTGTATTCACATACTTATTTAAAATCAGTCCTTAGTTATTCACGTGGTTGATTATTATTATGGTGGAATTGTTGAATGTGAATGATAGAAACTGAAGGAGCCTGCACTGCCCCCTAAAACTGCACTATGGCTGCTAAGTGCCTCTTCGAGGGAAAGAGGTGCGGTCACGTCTTCAAGGGAAAGGCGTGATTTGTTTGGTTGAGTCAAGTATACGATTCCTTCAAGGGAAAGGTTTCGTGGTATCCTCCAAGGGAGAGGATGCGTTTGGACCTCTCCAGGGGAGAGAGGTGCGTCGGGCCGGCAGGGGTGGTGCGGGATAAACTCCTAATGGCGCCTAATAACTCACCTAGAGAACTTGAACATGGATGTTGCGTGTTGTTTGTGATTGTGACTTGGAAGATGTCTATGATGTGAATATGTGATATGTACGACAAACGGTTGTTTGTTGATTGTCCAGAACTATTAAGTGACAGGATTTCCCTTTCTACACGGTTTATAAAGTTATGATACCTAAGGTTTGAGGGATTTAAGTAGTCCCGGTGACTCCCCTACTTACCTGGAAATTAAGACGTAAAGTCTTAGTTTTGACAACAAGATGTCGTTTCTACGGAAAGATCCATCTTTCCGGAACCGTCGATTTATGCCGAATTGGAATCATGGGTTTGCTTAATGAATTTCTTGAATATCGATTTTCTATGTTTTTAACGGAATTCTCATGATAAAGGACTGACCCCAAACCACCCACCAGTTTTGCAGGAATTCCTGAGCAAGTAACGGACCACCGGAGTTTCTGAAAGCATGCCGGAGCAGAGGATCGTGAGACGGTGAATTGGTGATTTGGAGATTTACTCCAAAATCGTTGGGCTCTATTCCGCTGTGAAACATGTTTATGGTTAATACCCTGATTTTATGGATGTTTTGAAACAGTTGGTCAAATTTGTATATTTTAAACCTTTGAATCGTTGTCGGTTCCGGAACCATTGTCGTTTTACGTTGCTTTAAAGATCGGGGTGTTACACTCCGTTCCTCAGACACAGGATCAGCAGCCCTATGTGCCACAGCCCGCCGACCTATCATCAGACCTCTCAGCCGACGATCAGTCTCAGTTCGCTGATATTGATTTTGACCTAGACAACCTCCCCACTCATCTTGCCTCCTGGATCAATAATGTGAGTGAATTTATTTATGCTAGCAATTAACTTATAATTTCACACTACTTAATTATTAACTAGTTGTTCATTGTCGATTGTAGCAGCCTTGGGATGCCCCCGTGTACCAGAACCAGAACCCGGGGAATGATCAGTAGCCGTCTCCTCTCCTTTCTTTGGATGATGTTGTTGTATTTTAAGATATTGTGTCATATTTATACATTTGTTAGGATGTGTTGTACTATAGTTTGATAAACTAGTTTGTTGTTCTACTAATAATTAAGTATTTGATTATGCAATACTTGGTGTTCTACTACTAATATGATCATATATTAATTTTTTAATTTGAAAATTGATCATCCTGAAAAATGCGAATTCTGACCGAAATCTGGGTTTAAAATCACAAATCAGCTGACCAAATCGAACAGGCCACAAACAAAAACTGGTTAAAAACCAAATCAGCTGGCCAAATCGAAACAGGGTCCCACAGGTGATTTGTCGAGGGCAGGCCTGCGACTACGTTAGTCGCGGCCGCCTGCGACTAAAGATTGGCTCGCGACTAACTTAGTCGCAGGCCTGCCCGCGACTAAAGATGAGCTTAGTCGCAGCGAATTTAGTCGCGGACATCCTATTCTTAGTCGCAGGCGACGCCTGCGACTAAATCACTCCTTTGTCGCAGGCCTGCCCGCGACTATATTCGACTGGGGCTGCGACTATAATATTTTTTTTTGTAGTGTCGAAATCTAAACTTGTCTGTCGTATGTCTGAACCAACCAATCATTCTGTCTTTTAATTTCATTTTAATTTTCCTGCATCTTAGTCTAGAAGTCGTGGAACTCACACCACGCACAAAGTGTTTAAACCTGAGTAATTTGCCTTCATATTTGAGTAAATGATTAGAAGAAGCCCCGTGGAATACGATCTGCTTAGCTTTCTAGCTTGGTAGTATTTGATCACTGTTTTACAGCACATCAAGCACTCAAAGGCGGGGACTACTGACCATGATACCGCATTGAAGGTACCAAGGGAAGCGCTGAAACACGCCAACAATGAACTGACCAAAGGAGAAGGTAGTAAGCGAAGCCCGTTGCTGAAAGACTCTGTCCAAATACCGTGCCAACCTGGAGGGTTTCCCTATGGTAGAAAGCCGGGAGGCAACAACAAATTCCCAAGTAGCAGGAAGAAAGGACGTGGGAAGGACTTTGGCGATCCGAGACGCTGTACCAGAAGAGAAATATCCGGGGCCAATGACTCGTCGCTCGTCACAAGAGGGCCCCTGCCACATGTAACTCTAGTTGCCCATGGTGTAGCCAGCTTTCCGGTCAGTAGCTTCGGGTTGATCTCAAATTTGTTGAGCGCTTTGGTAAAGCCCACTTGATGAGACCCCAATGGGGCAAAACAGGCTTAGTAGCAGAGGTCTCCCCATGATTTCCTTCATCGTTAGACGAAGAGCAGGAATTACCATTTCAGCAGAAATAGTGGCAAAGGATGAAGAAGAAGAGGAAGGGTCGATGCCTAAGTCGTGCGAGTATTCTCAGTTTTGGCTGTCAGTAGAGGAACTCATCGGAAAGAAAAATGGTAACTACAAAAAAATTAAGGAGGAAGATAGAGGAAAGCTGAGAAATCACATACCGGGTGGGGGACGTCGAGGAGCGCTAGACATCCTAAGTATGTGAAAGGGAGAAAAGGAGTAAGCAATTGAGAAGAAGAGAATGAAAGTTGGCACAGTGAAAATGGCAGATGAGTAGAGAACATAGTGTTTTAAGAATCGAAAAGCGTAAAAAGAGAAGGAGGAAGAAAGAGGGATTATAAAGAAGAGGAAGAAGAGTCTAGAATATGGGAAAGCGAATCGATGACGGTTAGGGAGTGGCTCACGCGCGCGGCTGAGGAAACAGGCTACATGCCCTAGGCTTCCCCAGCTTCCTCAGCAAGTTTTGAATGGAATTACAAAAAAACCCTGGAAAACGGTAAGGCTCGCGTGCGGAAGACAACAACACGTGGAAGATAGCAAATAGCCAAGGGCAGCTAAGCAAGCACCAACCCCACAGGCCAAGCGATCCTAAGCCCTTACCTAAGCAAACGCTTTGATGTGAACCACGACCGAGAATGCTCCGTGACCCTAACCACCGCAAGCTGATCTTCAAAAAAACAAGAGAACCTATGGAACTGGGGATGGAATTGGACTTTGACCCACTAGCTTCAGCTGAGCTAGGAACCAGAAGTATCAAGTCGAAGGCGCCACTTCAAGGGGTGAATACCCTAGATGATAAGCCGGTCTAAACGACAGTCAATTCCATGAAATTCGAGAAGATAATTGCATAACAATGCAAGAGAAAAACCGAAGTTTAAGTAGTTTATTGATTCAAGGTGTGTTTGTACAAGGGAGACCAAGGCCTCTATTTATAGGGATGAGTTAGGGAACAAGCTCTCCTAATCCTCCTAAATAGCTACTTCCTAAACTAATAAAGAAATAATAAAAATAGTCCTAATTAGAATAATAAAGAGGACTTAAACTAATACTAATCCAAGCTAAAAGGAAAGCAAAATTCGTACAAGGGAAATATCCTTCCTAAACAGGAACTCCAAACTTGGGAGCCAAGTTCCTCAAAAAACTGCCTAAACGGGTTCTGGAAATATTAGCCAAATAAATACCAAAAAAATTGGTAAAATTATGATATTTTGCAGATCAGTAGTAGACTCCATGGGATACAACTTTCATGTTGTACATCAGCCCAAAATATGTCTCCAGGTAGCCCATATTCGTCACTCTTTGTCGGGCTACGAATCTGTCCAGAAATCCGGTTTTGGCCTTTGATCACTTTAGTTTTAGCCCGTAGCTTCTTGGTCATTGGCTGGCTTCTTGGCTCTCCTCCAAGGCTGGATTATCCTTCTTTCTCTCCTCTTGGATCAGGCTCAGGTGGTGGCCTGATCACAGCTCCTAGCATGGGCTTCCTCGGGTCAGCATCCGAGGGGTGCTCTTTGGTGCTCCATCTATGCATTACTAGGACTTGGCCTAGATCTATCTCCTTCAATTCTTCTCCAAATTGATAACCATTTGTTGGAGCTGATTCCTGGGCCTTCAAGGTAGCCAAGGCCTTTGGAATATCCCAAAAGGCCTGGTCCAATATCATTCTCCACTCAGCTCGATCAGCCGTAGGGCCTAGTTTTTGGCCCGGCGCTTGGGGCTGCATCCAGGGTGTACCTGGGCCGGTATGGCGACCTGTACCATGGCTGAGTAGTGGTACCGGATCCAGGGCTGGGCTTTGTCCTAGGCTTGGCACGGGGTCTGAATTCGGGGCTTTGGCTCTCCAAGGCTCCGGGGGTGGTGCTGGCGTGGGCCTAGGCCGGTGTAGTCTCGGCCCGGCATCCGTGCTGGGGCCGGATCGGCATCAGTTGTGTCCAAGCCGGGCTTGGTGGCCAGGATCACATCACGCTTATCTAAAAGACTTGGGGGCAATTGATAGGCCCGACCCCGGCGATTTAGAAGCCCAGAATCTCACAGGAAACAGTGGGACGGTTACTAACCTCTCTGGCCAGGCGATCTTAAGCCCTTACCTATGCTCATGCTTAGCTAAAGGACTCGGGGGCAATTGATAGGCCCAACCCCATCGATTTTGGGCCTCAAGGCAGCCCACGAGCGAGCCTCCTTAAAAGGAGATAACAACAATGGCAGGCCCGACGATCCGGCGAACAAGCCCCGCCTCACAAACAATCTTTGCAGCGGCCCAACGAGGCCTAGGGTTACGAGGACACTAGGACACGTGTCAACATCCTGGGAGCTCCGATGGGCAGTTGAGATTCAGCCTTGGAGAACAAGACAGGGACTATAAATACCCCGCTACCCTCATAAGGCTCGGGGACCCACACTTCGACACGGCGGACCAACCATCCGCAGTACGTAATCTTATTCCTTCACCCTCACCATTCACTACAACAGCCGGACGTTTTAGTGGCAGGCCGCGTCGTGCTTTGTGGCAGGCAGCCTGCCACTAAACACAGTGCTTACTCGCAGGCGGGGCCTGCCACTAAGCACGACGCGGCCTGCGAGTAAAGCAGCTGCGAGGAAGCCCAACACGTGGCAGGCCCCGCCTGCGAGTAAGCTACTCGCAGGCAGGTGGTTAGTGGAAGGCGCCTGCCACTAAGCTTAGTGGCAGGCCATTGGTTAGTGGCAGGCGCCTGCCACTAAGCTTAGTGGCAGACGCCTGCCACTAACCAATGGCCTGCCACTAAGCTTAGTGGCAGGCGCCTGCCACTAAGCTCAGTGGCCTGCCACTAAGATTAGTGGCAGGCGCCTGCCACTAACTTTGTGGCCTGCCACTGAGCTTAGTGGCAGGCGCCTGCCACTACCCACCTACCTGGGCCAGGCCGGTTGGGCTTGGTAGGCCGATTTGGGCGGGCTGGGCTGTTGGTTTGACCAATTGGTTTGTTAGGCTGGACCGATTGGTTTGTTAGGCTGGACCGATTAAAATGACCACGATAACAAAATTAAAAACAATTTCAAATTATTCAACAAAAAACATTACGAAATATCAAATAATGATCGTACAATAGTAATAATACATAATTCATACACACAGAGTACCAGATGATGCACGTACAATAATACAATAGTTAACAAACAGTACAATACAGTATAATAGTACAAATAGATAACAAACTACACAATATCCCAAGGATGCACGTACGCACCATCACCATTACCACCACGGTTACCACCACCACCATTCTACACAGACAAAAACAGATATGTGTGAGAGATATAAAAACATTACATAAGTAATTACTGACTTTTGTACACATACCATAGCAAGCTGCTGGATAAAATCAGGTCCAACATCCGGGGCCTCAAACCAGTGGGAGATATCATCTACATTAGGCACAACTGGAGGCACAACTGGAGCAGATCCGCTAGCAGACTGGGGCTGAGTCTGAGACTGGCTCAGGAATTGTGACATCATCTGCTCCAGTGATGCCAGCCTGCGATTAGCATCAGCAAGCCCATCCTGTGTGGCAGTCAGCTCTGACCGAGTGGCCTCTAGCTCTGACCGAGTGTCAACCAGCTCCCGGTTCAGCTTATCATATGCTGCATCATGAGCACGAGCTGGTGTGGGCCGGGAAGAGATACTACCAGTGGCCGACGTAGATGACTCAGCACTTGTCCCAAAGACCTAAAAACATAAAAGTACTTGGTGAACAATACAATTAAATCATATTTCTAGTTTTAGTGTTTAAATATAATTACCTGACTCTTACTAGCATGCCGACCAAACATCCTTACGTGCCCTCGGTGTTCTGGCTTGTTAAGGGCTTGGGCAAATGCATCATTTGGGCCCCACTCCGTCGAGACACCGGCCGCCTCCAATTGGCGGATAGTCTCCTATAATTTCAAATCAAACCAACCAACATTAGTGAACACTCTAAAAGTTCCACTTATTAGAATAGTGGTTATTCAATTTTCTTACCATTATTGCGCCAGCATGAGCACTCTTTGGTTCTCCATTCGGCCAACTATAGTACTTGATAAAGATCTGCCCCCTTGAAGGTCGCTGACCAGTCTTCTCCGCCTCCTCCTCTATGTAGAGACCCAACGGTCTGGACCCTCCAGTGTGATTTTCTTCTTGGCATGCTCGATTAGCCTTGTTTCTTGCAACCGCATCCTAAACCAAAACAATGTGAACGATTCAATATTTAACAAATACGTGATTCACATTAACTTGGTTAAATATGCATGTATTACCTTGAACTCCTTACTATCCACGTGTCTCATGTATGCCAACCAATCATTTTCTGGACAGCCTGCAGGGGGGTTTTGCTTAACCCACTCGTACGGAAGGTTGTTTTCGGCAGCATACTTCTTCTTCGCCTTCCACGCGTCAAGCCTCGATCTAGCCCAAGCTAATGAGACTTTGTGATCCCAGTATGCTCGAGCAGCTGGTATGAGGGTTGTATCGCAGTGGAACTTCCCCTGAAACAAAATCAAGAACTTGTACTTAAATTTTGAATTACAAAATTAGCCAGTAATTAATTGGCTAGTTTTTTCATATCTTACCAAAAAGAACTGCTCGAAGGCACGAGTCTTCACCGACTCTGACACATGCTTCCAAGTGGCTGGATAAATGGGATAGTAAGACCAAATCCTTGAACACTCTCCAACGTACATTCCCATGAATGATAACAATCGTCCACTTGGCTTAGCTCCCATGTTGCTCAGGTTGAACACGATCTTGTTTCCGTCGCTCGTGATACGACGGTGGTCTTTGAACTTGAATTTCAGGACCTTCGTTAGACCGCCTCGATCTGCACAATTTTAATCCAAAAGCTAAGTATGGATAAAGACATTTTACCAACTAACTATTAGATGTATTGTTATGAACTGTTAATACTAACCGATGATAGTAAGCTCATGAGTGTATCGCTCCCTAGAAGAAGAGGAAGAAGAGTCGGTACCAAGGGGAGTCGGGTAGGGATAGACCGGGTAGGAGAATGAGGCATGCCATCATCACTACCAGAAGCCATCACTAAGAGATGAAATAGGACAAGTTGTTATTACCAAATGACAAATTCTTTATATTCAATGTCTGCATAATTCATATAATTTGCAATCTCAAAATCTCAAAATCAATCCATTACCACACAAACATCACACAATTCTATTCAATCTCAAAATTAATTACACCACTTCCCACAATTTGCATATCGGGGATGGTGTCAGTTACAGGTAACTGTTGTTGAGCTAACGATAAGCAACACTCGTGCGAAATAGCTCCCTCTTCTCCCATCTCGTATGTATCTCTTGGCTTGCAGTGAACCGGTATACACCATTCAGGCTCAAGTGTGTCATTCACGTAGAAGACCATACGTGCATCACTTGCGCTTACGTACGGCTCATCTTCAACTCTGTCACCGACATCTCGCAAGTGACTGAAGTTGACCATCGTTATTCCGAGTGCATCTCTCCTCACCCATGTTGGAGTAACAGTATCAGCCCACTTGCACTTGAATAATGTGATCGTTCGTGAATAATAATCCAATTCCACAATATCAACAAGTTTCCCATAGAACCAGATGTCACTGCGTATTGGATTGTTATCAGATGAGCTGGAGACGCTGTCAGTGCCAAATTTTGCCGCAACACCACTGTTTTGAGTTTTTTTGCCGTGCTCCCGATCAACCGTTCGAAAGCGAAAGCCGTTGATGTCATAAGCAATGAAACGTCTTGCATGCACGTTTGGTCCCCTAGCTAGTGTCATCAAATCATCACTGTGACTTGCTGATTGGTCCAAAATCTGTTTATGATATGCTATATTAAGAATCTGATTTTGTTAATAGCATAAGGAAAGTATTTGGAATCATAAATGAATACCTTTTTTTGGACCCATCCTACAATTCTTTTGTGCACAGCTTTATTTATTGCAGTTTCATTTGCACGCCTTCCACCCATTTCTCTTCTAGTTTCTGCTTCACATTCTCTAAACAACCATTGAATTTCGCTTCAAATTAATATCAGCGACATTGTAAAAAGGATGAATATGATAATAATTCATACCTCAACAATGGTTGTGCTGCTGGACTATTCACTAACACATAATGAAACGCTTGAGTCCACTCCAATTGTGAGAGTTTGAATGATTCTCCGTTTCCATTAGGAACCCCTCTCGAAACAAGGATTGATGCATTTTCATCGACTGAACTTTCTGGCTCAACCGCGACTCGCTTTGGTCGATTGTATCTGGTCTCAACATCATCATTAAAATACAATGATGAAAAGTTGAACAACTCTTCGGTCAGCCAACCTTCAGCAATTGAACCTTCAGGATGTGCTCTATTGCCAACAAAAGTTTTCAATTTACCCAAGTACCTAAATAGAGAAAATCTTGTCAAGCACACTCTTAATTAGCAACAATGACAAAGAGTGTAGACCAACAATAAATTACCTTTCAATTGGGTACATCCAGCGATATTGAACTGGTCCTCCACTCGAACTTCATCAACTAGGTGCAAAACTAGATGCACCATGACCGTGAAAAAGGCCGGTGGAAAAATCATCTCCATATGGCATAAAGCTATGACAAACCTATCTTGGAGCTTGTCAAGCTCTATTATATTGACCACGGGAGAGCACAGTTCCTTAAAACAAGAGCCGACTTCGACTAGAACCCTTGCTACTGAGACGGGTAAGACATTGCGTATCGCAAGAGGTAACAAATCATGTAATAGCATATGCGAATCATGACTCTTCAACCCTAGCATCTTACGATTCTTCAGGTCCACACATCTTGCGATATTGCTAGCATATCCATCTGGAAATGACATTTCTTTAAGAGACTTTAGGACAACTTCAATTTTCCTCTTATCCAAAGTGAATGAGGCAGCAGGACAGGTTTTACCATCCTCCAAAGGCCACAATTGACTTCTAATCTTCATTTCTTTCATGTCCAGTCGAGCAGCTAAGTGGTCTTTTCTTTTGTTCTTGTCATTGATCAATGTGAACAAAATATTGTCGCATACATTTTTCTCGATGTGCATCACATCGAGATTGTGACGCAACAAATTGAATTCCCAGTAAGGAAGGTTGAAGAAGATACTTTTTTTCCTCCACTGCGGTGCTGGTCCTGATTCTTTTGGTTGTGTCTTCCCGAATGTAATATCAATATTTGCCACTTGTCCCAGAATATCAGTCCCAGTCAACACCCTCGGTGGATTCCTTTTGTCGACTTTCCCATTGAATTTCGACTTTTGTGATCGAAACCGATGATTCATTGGCAAAAACCTCCGACTACTCATGAAACATGGTTTATTACCCGAAGCTTTGAGTCAAAGTGGTTCTGCATCATACATACATGTCGGACACGATAGTGCAGTGTGTGTATTCCATCCTGATAAGTTAGACAAACCAGGATAATCACTAATGGTCCAGATCAATGCTGCTCTCAATGTGAAAGTTTCTTTCTTCACGAATCATAAGCTTCAACTCCAATCCACAATGTTTGCAACTCTTCAATTAGTGGTTGCAAAAAGACATCTAGGTCATTTCCAGGCATCTTAGGACCAGGAACAATGCCAGATAACATAAGGCCTGTCTGCTTCATACACAACCAAGGTGGAGTGTTATATGGTATTAGCACAAACGGCCAAGTGCTATGACTTATGCTCATGGTTCCAAATGGATTGAAACCGTCAGTTGCAAGCCCAAGTCTCACATTTTGGGGATCAGCCGCAAAATCAGGGTACTTGGCGCTAAAACTTTTCCATGCATCTGCGTCTCTAGGATGTCTACCCATACCATCATCAGTTCTAGTTTCTGTCGCATGCCAGGTCATATCTTCTGCAGTGTAAGGACACATGTACAACCTCTTCAACCGAGGTATTAAGGGAAAATACCGAAATATTTTTTCAGGTAGAGGCTTTGATTTTTTCTCACCCGCACTGTTTCCTTCATCCTTGAATCGAGCAACCCCACACACTCGACATTCCTTCGCTTCACTATCTTCTCCAGTGTACAATATGCAATCATTCTTACATGCATCAATCTTGTTATAGGACAACCCAAGACTCTTAATTGTCTTCTTCGCTTCATAATTGGATGAAGGGATTTTGGCCCTAGGAAAAGCCTTGCGAAGCAACTCCAGTATCTTCGACATTGCTTTATCACTGATCTTGTGTAAAGACTTAATGTGGTATAAGTTGATCATGAACGACAACTTTGTGAAACTGGTACAACCATCATACAATGGTACTTCACCATCCCGCAAAGCTCGGAAAAACTCATCATCTGGTTGCATGTTGGGTATATCTGGCATTGGTTCATCACCCGTTTGAGGCACTTGATCATCCGATGGACGTTGTTCAAATGCATCATTCACCATGTTCTGAAACAAGTCTGACTCAGATATTGGTATATCCTCAACCAGTAATGGAGGAATTGGTTCTTCATGAGCGACTGGTTCAGGTTCAACCATGGCAGTGAAGGCACCAAAATCTGTGATTAACTCTCCATGTAAATTCCATACATCGTATGACGAGGGAAACGCCTTTGCTAGCAAATGCTGATTAACTTCGTTCCGTGGCATCAACTTCTTGAAGTTGCATTTCGGACAAGGACAGAGTATATTCACTCCATCTACTGCATTGGAGATTGCAAAGTCGAGGAATTGTTGAACGCCAGCGTAATACTCATGAGTATGTCGCGGCTTTCGAATCCAAGACTTGTCCATCTATATATTAAGTGTTAATTAGTATCGATTTGTTTACTAGTCATGATAAAATGTACAAAATAATAATAGTCTATATAACTTAGCTTTAAGCTAAGTTTTCCTAATTATATTAAATACTAAAATATTATATTTACCAACTTAATTTGACATAAGTTGCTAAATATATTTCGTATTAATTAATATCATTTATTCATTTATCATTTATTCATTAATGTTTTTATTCAATTTTGTTTAATGATTGAATATTTTGTTAAATTTGCATAACTACTTAGTAGGCACATGCATATTCTTTTAAACAAATTTACATGCATATATTTATAATAAGTCAAACTCCTTAAAGCATAGTCAATTACATGCATATATTTATAATAAACAACAAATTAAGTACAAACAGATTGAGAACAAAAAGAGTTAGAACAATGAATATAATTCATCTCGTTCATGCAAAATCATATACCGTAAAGTGCTGGTTACATGAACAAAACCTGTCTTTGCTAAATTTATTGATTCCGGGAACAGAGAGCTCAACAACGATTATGGGAACGGAGAGCTAAACAACGATCTGGATGAACACTGTGTTCTGAAATAAAAATAAGGTGTTTTTAAACAAATTGGCGTGGATGAACTCGGTCGTTTCAAGTATTTGATATGACTAGAACTGATAATATGAAATCAGAAGGCAATACCTAGTTACTGATTCGAATCAGTCCGGACGAGCAACCATGAACCACGAGCCTGTTGGGTTGAAATCTGTAACCCTAATATCAAACAAGCAAACGATTAATAGAGAAGAGGCGAAACTCGGAGAAGAGATAATAAGGAATCAGTTCCTAACCAAATCAAACAGGAGAAACTCGGACAAGAAATTGGAGAAGGGAAGAGAGGAGAGAAGGGGAAAATCAGAGCAAAAATGAATGGCGGAACTGACTTTGGGGTAGTCACCTGAAAGGCTAGTCGCAGGCGAAGAAGTTTCTCGCAGGCGGGCCTGCGAGTACAGGCTGGCAGTCAGTGGCTACTCGCAGGCGCGCCTGCGAGTAACAGCTGGCAGGCTGTGGCTACTCGCAGGCGCGCCTGCGAGTAACAGCTGGCAGGCTATGGCTACTCGCAGGCGCGCCTGCGAGTAACAGCTGGAAGGCTGTGGCTACTCGCAGGCGCGCCTGCGAGTAACAGCTGGCGGGCTGCTGTTACTAGCAGGCGGCCTGCGAGTAACTTCTTGCGGGCCCAACCTTACTCGCAGGCTATGAGCCCGCCTGCCACTAAGCCCAGCCCGCCTGCCACTAGCTTAGTGGCAGACAGCCCGGTCGCCTGCGAGTAAACACCTATTTTGTTGTAGTGATTCCAATCGCCTACACATACCTCATTGAACTAACTACTACTTTCCCCCATTCGCTACAAGGTACACCGACAAACTAAGGACCATCCTACGTGGGCCTTCAACATCTATTGGGCCAGGCGACTAGTCTGGAACAAGTACATCCTTATTCATGGAGACATGAAATAGATACTGGAACCCTTGTCACCTACAAGAAATTATTCAAGATCAAATAGACAAGAGAGCCATTCGAGAGAAAAGAGAGAGAGAGAGCTCAAAACTATAGAGAAGAGAGAACAAATGAGTGAACTCTCGAGTGCAGAAATAGAATTACAAGACCCTAAAGGTCCAAGAGCTCAAAAAAGTGAGGCCGATAGGAGGGAACACATGCTAGCCACCCCTAGTGAGATCAAACAAACCCTAGTTACTAGGAAACCCCTCATGGTCATCCTCTACAAGGAATGTTTGATTTCTAACCCTAACACTTCGTTGCTTAGTGTTGTTGTCTCACTCTTATAGGAATTTAAAGATGTCTTCCCGGAAGAAATCCCAAGTGGACTGCCCCCACTTAGAGGAGTTGAGCACCAAATAGACTTGGTGCCCGAAGCTGCCCTGCCAAATAAGCCAGCCTACCGCACCAACCAAGAGGAAACTAAGGAAATCCAAGCTCAAGTAGAGGAGCTAATGGACAAGGGATATGTCAGGGAAAGTATGAGCCCTTGTGCCGTGCCAGTCATCCTAGTCCCCAAGAAAGAAGGAACATGGAGAATGTGTGTTGACTACCGAGCCATCAACAACATAATAGTTAAGTATCGACATCCTATTCCTCGATTAGATGATATGCTTGATGAGTTACATGGATCTACCATCTTCTCAAAAATTGATGTTAAGTCTGCTACCACCAAATCAGAATGAAGGAAGGTGATGAATGGAAGACGACTTTCAAAACCAAACTAGGTTTGTACGAGTCGATGATCATGCACTACAAAAAAAAGCATTTTGGCGTCAGTTGAAATGAAAGAGATTAGCGTCGGTCGACCGGATGACCACGCTAAATAGTGACACGCATTTTAGCGTCGGTCGTTTGGTCGATCGACGCTAAATATTTTCACATAACCCACCCATATAAATAGTTAATAAGCTGAAACACTACCCTCCCCAACATTATGCAGCCGCCTCCTCTCAAACGCCCTCTTCTCTTTCTTTTTTTCCTCTCAACTTCATCATTTTCCTTTCTCTTTTCCATGAACCAAAAACCCAGATCCGGATCTAAACATCTAGAAAAGAAGAAACAACAAGTATTTTTCGTCATTAGTTTTGATCTGATTCGATTTTAGTAATCCTTTCTAATCCTTTCTTTCATGTTTATTTGCATCCCTATAAGAAGAAGAAGAAGAAAAGGAAGAAGAATTAAGAGGAAGAAGAAGAGGAGGAGGAAGAAAAAGAAGAATTAAGAGGAAGAAGAAGAGGAGGAGGAAGAAAATGAAGAAGAAGGAAGAAGGAAGAGGAGAAAGAAGAAGAAGAAAGAGAAGAGAATTTAGATCTGGAATAGAGAAAAAAGAAGAAGAAGAAGAAGGAGAAAAAAGAAGAAAAAGAAGAAGGAGAAAAAAGAAGAAGAAGAAGAGCGGCTGCAGCTGCAGCTATTTTTTGTGATTTTCGTTTGATTTAGCGTCGGTAGGCTGTTGACTTAGCGTCGGTCAGTCAAAACCGACGCTAAATTTTAACGTCACCACATCTGGCGTCGGTTCTATCGACCGACGCTATTCAAAATAGCGTCGGTCAATGACCAACGCCAAAACACTTTTTTTTTGTAGTGATGCCCTTTGGTTTAACGAATGCCCCTAGTACTTTCATGAGATTAATGAATCAAGTACTTAGGTCCTACATCGGTAAATTTGTCATGGTATACTTTGATGACATCCTTATTTACTCCAAGAACCTAGATGAGCACCCAGGGCATCTAAAAACGGTCTTAGAAACCCTAAGGAAAGAACACCTCTATGCTAACATGACCAAGTGCACTTTTTGCACAGATCACCTTGTTTTTCTTGGTTTTGTTTTTAGTTCATCAGGTATAAGGGTTGATGAAGACAAGATAGAAGCAATCAAATCCTAGCCCACACCCCAAAACATCACCGATGTTAGGAGCTTTCATGGATTGGCTAGCTTCTACCGTAGATTTGTGAGGGATTTCAGCACCATTGCCGCCCCACTTACCATCGTGATCAAGAAGGACGTACCCTTCCATTGGGGTACACCCCAACAAGAGGCCTTTGAAGCATTGAAGAAGAAACTCACTGAAGCCCCACTGCTCATGCTATGTGATTTCACCAAACCATTTGAAATAAAGTGTGATGCCTCCGGAGTGGGAATTGGAGCCGTCCTCATGCAAGAAAGAAGGCCCATTGCATACTTCAGTGAGAAGTTGAGCGGAGCCACACTCAACTACCCCACCTATGACAAAAAAAATTCTATGCCTTGGTAAGGGCTTTGAAGACTTGGCAACACTACTTGTGGCCCAAGGAGTTCATCATCCACACAGTTCATGAGTCACTCAAGCACCTCAAGGCACAACATAAGCTCAATAAAAGACATGCAAGGTGGGTAGAGTTCATAGAATCCTTTTCCTACATCATTCAATACAAACAAGGTAAGGAGAATGTAGTAGCTGATGCCCTCTCTCGAAGGTACACCCTAATCTCTGTCCTTACTACTTGATGTGACCCTACCTACATACTCAAATGCCAAGCATTATTCTTACACCCCACCATGGTCCTCTACCAAGGGCCGAACCCTAGGGCCATACAAGAAGCGCTTAGGGCCAAGGCAAGCTCACAACCGGACCCTACAAAGGTTACTCAAGCCATGGAACGTGACTAAATTCCGACTCAGGCCTCCCCCAGCAGCTAGGCAAGCTAGAATATCTATCAGGCCCCACCAGGCACTGATGTTGGCCAAGGCCACAAATTTAGGCCCCGGGCCGAGCCTAGGGTCACCTATAGTGATGTGATCCTCCACAGCTGCCCCAATCCCAACAGGTACTCATACACCCCACCAGGGTCCCCAGTCAAAGGAAGAACCCTACGGCCTTACAAGAAGCGTGTAAGGCCAAGGAAAGCTCTCCAACATTGCTACCGCCCAAGGTAACCAAGTATAGGCTTAGACCCCTACCAGCAGCCAAGCAAGCCAGGATGAGAGTGAGGCCACCCCAGGCCATGTTGCTGGCCAAGGCACCCGATCCCAGCCCCGAGCCAGACCGAGGGCAGAGACTAAGGGCCCTAATAAGCCCTGGACCGATCCTCACGAGCTCCGGGGGAACTAACCACCTCTAGGATCCACTGAAAGCATTTCTAGAGTACAGGAAACGAAGGACCCAAGAGTACCTAGCCAGCAGAGGCTGGCACACAGAGACAGGCCCAGGAGCGGCCTTTTGCATTCCACGAGCCCCGGACCAGCCCCAGCCCTTGGGGACCCTCTGAGGACATTTCTAAAGACTTGGCCGAAGCAGAATGCAAAAGGCCTGGCCATAAATGAAGAAGGCCGAGACATGAACCAGCCCCGGGCGCCGGGCACGGCGCCAGGCGCCATAGAGGAGCACTTAGGGCCGAGCCGCCAAATGGCTTGGGCCTTTTTGGAAATTCCAGTTGCCCTGGATAGCTGGAAGCCTCAGGAACATGGCCTAATAAATGGTGTTGCATTTGGAGGAGGAATGAAGGAGGAGTCATGTAGGGAAGTGCTCATACACGATCCGGGTCCATAATCACAATCCTACCGAGACAAGGACTCCCATCCAGGCGAAGAATAAGTGCTTGCCACATCCAGAAGACCCCGAGCCTAAGTCCTTCTAGGACTCTGACACGAGAAGGAGGCCTAATCCAAGTCAGAATCCTTACCCGCCGGCCCAAGACTTGCCCGACCGCCACGAATGCTGCTCGAATTTAGGGTTTTGCTCGGATTGCTGGGTTTTGCCTATTTAGTAGTTTTCTTGCTTTCCAAGACACTATTAGCTTCTCTTTTTAGTTTTTCCTTTTTAGGTTGAATTGTTAAGGCATTTTAAATGTCCTAATAAGTATTTAGATTATTTTTTTCCTAGTTTAGGAAGTAGCTAATAGGGAGGAGAGCTTGTTCCCTCCCTATATAATAAGGCTGCCAGCCACCCCTTGAACTCACAACTTTTATGAATCAATAAACCCCCTTTCAGAACTTTATTCTAAATCCCTCGAGTACTTGCTTGATGCATTACTAAAGGTTTGGCTTATCATCAAGAGCATACATCTCTTGGCGTGGCGCCCTCGACTTGATACTTCTGGTTCCTAGCTCTTTATAGCTAGTGGGTCAAAGTCTTAATCCGCCCAGGTTCCATAGGTTCTTCACGAGTGCTAGGAGATCAGCTTGTGGTGTTTAAGGGTCGTCTGCCCACGGTTGCAGCGGTTCACATCATATAGGCCCTATATCGAAGGGCACGAGCCAGGAAGCCAAGGCCCAGCCTAGGGATCTCCTTGAAGCATTTCTGGAGGAACGCAGGAGGAAGAGGGAGGAAAGCTTTGCCAGAAAGACCAGAAGCCCGAAGCCAAGCCCCGCCACGGGCCTTGGACGAGCCCTGAGCCTGCATCCGCATTTGAAGATCCTCTTGAAGCCTTCATGAAGGACTGGCCAAGGCAGAAGTTCAAAGGCCTGGCCAGATTCGCCAAGGGCCGAGAGACAGGCTTGCCCCGAGCGCTGGGCCCGAGTCTGGGCACGAAGCCGAAGCGATCAGGACCGAGCCAACGTTTGGCTCAGGCCTTTTCAGAAATTCCAAGTGCCATGGATACCTTGAAGTCCGAGGAGCCACCTCCAAAAAATGGAGCTACATTTGGAGGAGATTTAAGGGAGGAGCCACATGAAGATCAGCTCATACACAATCCGGGCCCAAGGATGCAAGCCCATCAGGTTCATGATTCCTTTCCGGACAAGGAATACCTGATGCTAGGCACTGAAGACTATGTCTCCAAGTCCTACTAGTACTGGAACACATGGAGGAACATAATCCAGGTCAGAATCCGGCCTACACGGACATAGCCACTACAAAATCTGAGCCAACTTTGGATTCCTGCCCGGCCTAGGGTTTCTCCGATTTTGTCGGTTTACTATTTGATGTGATCCTAGCCATCAAGCTCAACTTGGACACAACTAATGCCAATCCAGCCATTGCAGTGATGCCGAGCCGAGAGTACACCGGTCCCAGGCCTACATGATGTGATCCTCCATAGCTGCCCCAATGCCAACGGGTACTCATACACCCCACCATGGTCTCTAGTCAAGGGAAGAACCCTAGGGCCATACAAGAAGCGTGTGAGGCCAATGAAAGCTCTCCAACACATCATGAGGCCTAGGTACGTGACCAAATACAGGCTCAGGCCCCCACCAGCAGCCAAGCAAGCTAGGATGTCCGTCAGGCCACCCCTAGCATGGATGCCGGTCAAGACATCCGATCCGAGCCCCGAGCCGGACCGAGCCTAAGGGCCCTAATAGGCCCTAGACCGATCCTCACGAGCCTCGGAGGAATTGACCACCCCTGGGATCCTCTGGAAGCATTCTCGGAGTACAAGAAATGAAAGACACAAGAATACCTGGCCAGCAAAGGATGGCAACCGAATATATGCCCTGAAGCGAGCCAAATGTAAGACATGAGCTCCAGGCCAATTGCCACGAGCCCTGGACCAATCCCAACCCTTGAAGACCCTATGAGGACATTCCTGAAGACTTGGCTTAAGCAGAATGCATAAGGCCTAGCCAGAAATGGAGAAGGCCGAGTTTTGAGCCAGTCCCGGGCGCTGGGTGCCATAGAGGAGCACTTTGAGCCGAGCCACCAAATGGCTCGGGCCTTTTGGGAAATTTCAGTTGCCTTGGATAGCTTGAAGCCTAAGGAACACGCTCCAACAAATGGTGTTTCATTTGGAGGAGAAATGAAGGAGGAGCCACGTAGGGAAGTGCTCATACACGATCCAGGTCCATACATGCAATCTTACCGAGCCAAGGACTCCCATCCGGGCCAGGAATACTTGCTGCCACGTCCAAAAGACCACGGACCTAAGTCCTTCTAGGACTAGGACATGAGAAGGAGGCCTAATCATAGTCAGAATCCTTGCCCAGCCAGTCCAAGACTTGCCCGACCACCACAGATGCTGCCCGGATTAGGGTTTTTGCCTATTTAGGCTTTTTCTTGCATTCCTAGACATTATTATCCTATTTTATGTTTCCTTTCTAGTTTTCTTATTCATGTTGGATTGTTAAGGCATTTTAAATGTCCTAATTAGTATTTAGATTATTTTAATCGTAGTTTAGGAAGTAGCTAATAGGGAGGAGAGCTTGTTCCCTCCCTATATAATGAGGCCGCCAGCCACCCCTTATACTTACAACTTTCATGAAATATAAACCCCCTTTCAGAACTTTGTTCTAAACCCCTTCGAGTAATTGATTGATGCATTATTAAAGGTTTGGCTTATTATCAAGAGCATCCATCTCTTTGCGTGGCGCCCTCGACTTGATACTTCTGGTTCCTAGTTCACCTTATAAATCTCAAGCTCACAATCCCCAAGTTTGCTGGCAAGATTGATGCCGACGAGTACTTGGATTGGGAGAGAAGCATGGAAGACTTCTTAGAATGCCACAACTATTCGAAGAGGAAACAGGTAATCATGGCTCCCCTTGAATTTACTGATTATGCTGCTCTTTGGTGGAGCCAATTCAAGAGAAAGGTGCAAAGAGATGAGGAGGTACCCATAGTGTCATGGAGAGACCTCAAGAGGAAGATGAGGAAGAGGTTTGTCCCGGCTGCCTACATCCGAGACTTGCACACCTCACTCCAAACATTGAGGCAAGGTACTATGTCCGTGGAGCAATACACAAAGGAGATAGAGATGCTAGTGGTGAGGCTAGACCTCAAGGAGGAATAGGAGGCCCGAATAGCCAGGTTTGTAGGAGGCCTACACTCGGACATCATGCACCAAGTCAACATACTCAAGTATGTTGACTATGAAGACTTAAAATCCCTAGCCATCCGAGTGGAGAGGGAGATGAGGAGAGGTTACACAAGAAGGCCAGCCCCCCATCCAACAGCCAATGAAGAGGAAACTCCAGTACCAGCCAGCCCCGATGGAAGCCCAAACAGCCCCAAAGCACCCTGCCCCGAGCAAGCCCTAACCCTACCCCTAAAGATTCGGCACCACGGGTAACACCTACTCAATCTACTCCTACTGTTCATAATTCTAACCCACGTCCTAGTGGAATTGTGTGCTTTAAATGTCAAGGCAGAGGACACGTCTCAAGGGACTGCCCCAATAAAAGGACCATGGTGTTGAGAGAAAGAGAGATTGATGTGACTTTATTTAGTGCATTTTTAGTTTATGATCAACCTATGAAATGCCCGTGTTTGATCCTTAAATGCCATGCTTAATATGCTTTTATTGAAGTTTTGTGCTAAGTGCTATTATGTTGCCCGGTTGCCACTTTGAGCCCAATTCCATGTCTATTGGAGCTGTTTATTTTGTATTTTCAGGTCTTGGCGTTGAAGTACCGGTGACAAGGAGCACGTAGGATCAAACGGGAGGTCGATCGGAGCTAGGACGGAGGAGATATGGACGTTGCAAAACCGAAGAAAATGCACTTTCAGCTGAAGAAGTTTTCGGCGAGAACCTAGAGTTCTCGAACCGAAAACTCTAAGCAGACGAAAGACCTTTGATCACTGAAGATATTTTCGGCGAAAACATTCAAAGTTTTGCCGAAAACTTTAGAAGAAATGCAGCAGCCGTTCGGTGTTTTCAAGGGTAATTTCGGCAAAAATATTACATCATTTTCGCCAAAAATTCCAGTGTTGTTCGGTGCAGTATATATAGAGGAAGGAGCCAAAAATTAAAGGGGAGCTCATATTATTATTTACACATTGCCGATCACTCTCCTTTTTCTCTCAACTTGTCCAACACTTTCTCCTCATCAACCAATCCTCCACAACCCTAGAGCAAGGTGCAAATCAAAGTAGAGGAGCTTGGATTGAAGTCCACAACCTTGGAAGAGGAGCTTGCAAGAGGAGGATTGCCATGGTGTTCTTGGTGATCATCTTTCTTTCTCTTTCCTTCATTTCCTTGGCCATGTGTGGCTGATTTCCTAGGTTTTCTTGGATTGATAGATGGTTGTGCTAGGATAGAGGTGAATTGTACAAACATGCTATGATTGTTCTTGGATTGTATGAGGATGGTCTCTATGACTTGTTGTTAATTCCATTGATGGCTATGGCTTGATTGGTCTATCTTTTGTGATGTAATGCATGAGAGTGCTTAGATTACATGGATTGTAGGTCTAGGGATTGAAGAGAGTGTGTTCTAAGAGATTAGATCATCTCAATTCAACCATAGTTGCATGATTTCTCACTTGTGCATTTTATTGAACACTTGGCGTGCATTAGGTTTTTCATTCGATTGAACTTTGATTAGTCTCTTGATGATTCTCTTAGTGTTAGGACATTGACATGAGAGTGTGGTTTCTAGCCTAGTGGTCATAGAGTCATAGGAGAGGGTTTTGTAGCTTGGCATTTCATCAAACACCTTTAATGCATCCTTAGTCACTTAGCTTGAGAGCGAGAGCCTAGGTTGAGTGGTTCTAGGATAGGGATTTAGTGCGACGAGAGTGCATTGAGTCTATAGAAGGGATTTGCATGGTCATTCGATTGCATCCTCGATCATGTTTGGCTTGTTTGTGCATTTGTTCCTCTTGAGCATGATGAAGATATCTTTCCAAGTTAACCTCCTTTACCTTTGATTTGCATCATTTTGATTTGCTTTCTTGTTTAGTTTCTTTTATGTTTTCAATTGTTCCTTTTTCAAACTAAATCCAATTTTAAATGAATAGACCATCCATGAACCGTCTGAGTACAAGCTTTTGAGAGAGCCCTGAGGAATACGACCTTGGTAAAATTCCTTATCAAGTTTTTGGCGCCGTTGCCGGGGACTTTCTCAATCCTTTGAAAGCATTTAGTAGTGGACCGTTCTATTCACTTCCTTCCGTTTTAGTTTTGCTTCTTTGTTGTTTGTTTTTGTATTTGTTTTTGTGGTTTTGTTATCCCGCATTGTTGTACTACTTGGTTGTGTTTGTTGTGCGTGTTTGTAGGTCCCTTATCCACCTATCTAGTTCATGGGAGCAAGGTTGCAAGTAAGATGAACTCGTGGAATGGAGGTAATGGTTATGGTACCTATCAAGGGTGGAATCTATCTCCTAACCCATACTATGGTCATCCTACTTCATCCAACTACTACCAAGGAACTTATGAGGGAGATAGCCAATGGTGGGATCAAGAACAACAAGCTTCAACACCCATGTGGAATGAGCAATGTCCTTATCCTTCTCCACCCTACCATCAAGTCTTGCCGGAGTATTATCAAAAAGATTTCACAAGTAATGAACAACATTCTCCACCGCCTTCTATGCTAGAGGAGCTCTTGAAAATGGTGAAGGAAAGTGAGCGTCCTCGAGAGGAGTTCGTAAGCTATGAGGAACCTCCTCCACCTCTTTCCACACTTGAGGAAGCTTTGAAGATTGTGGAAGACAAGGCAAACCAACTCAATCGCTTAGCTCAAGGCGTGATGCTCATTAAGGAAGCTCTAGAGGATGAACAACACTCTCCACCTTCCCCCACAATTGAGGGGATGTTGCAAATTGTGGAAGATAATGCGGCTCGGTTGGATCGTTTAACTCAAAGTGTGAAGCTCATCACCGACACCTTAGAACCGAAAGTGCTTGTCATGGAAGAAGAAGGAAGTGAGTTTCCCCAAGAAGAGTTCAAGAGCCATGAAAAACCTCTTCCATCTCCTTTCATGCTAGAGATTTTACGAATGGCGGAGGATAATGCAAACCGAGTTAACCGCTTATCCCAAAGCGTAGAGCTCGTCACGAAGATTCTTGAGAATGAGCGACATCCCAATCATGTGGAGCAAGTTTATGATGATGAAGATGACACTTGTGAATCCGAGGAGCTTGACACGGAAGAAGAATTGGTAGTGGAGGGAATTGAAGAGCATGCTTTTCCCATGGAAATGCCGAGTAACGATGATGTGGGGAATAAAGAACCAAGGAGACTTGAGGATGATGACACTTTAGAGGAGGTGAGAGATGATTTAGAGACGCTCCAAGAAGAGGTGGCACCGAGAGTGGAGCACGAAAGTGAACAACACCACCCTATTGAAGTCCCACCAAAGATTGTGAGTACTCTTCAATCTTCTTGCTTGATCATGAAGTACTTGTGTCAAGAGACGGACACAAGCTTCATAACCTCCCCTAAGGTGATAATGGAAGAGGAGCCGCCGATGCTTGAACCGGAAGACTCCTTGAGTGGCATCACCAACTTGGAGATGATGGAGCTCAATGGTGGCCCCCTACCATACTTTCTTCCTCAAGCTTCGAATTTCAAAGTTAGAAAGCCACCCCAAGGTATCAAGTGCTATACAAGCATTATTGCTCATTGGCTAGTCTACCCTTTGCCTCTATTGCTACTTGGAGCTCAATCTTCATCATGTAAGAAGCTACTTGACATCAAAGAGGTACTAAGTTGGACACCATAACGCAGGTATCGTCGAGCTTAAGACGGTAACCAAGCGCTTCTTGGGAGGCACCCCATGTTATCTTTAATTTTTCATTTTTAATTCTTGTTTGAGGTTTTTGTGTTGTTTTAGCTTTTTGAATAAGGTTTGACAAGCATATTGGATCACTCTTCACCAAGGATCATCATGGAACTCTTTCACCTCTATTACGTCCTATGCTCCTCTCTACCATTGCGGTAACTTCGTTCCACCTTACCCTCTCTCTCTTGATCATTGAGGACAATGCTCATGTTAGTCGTAGGGGAGTTTGAGGTTTGGTGTGATTATTTGTGGTAGAGATATAATGCTATGCTTTGCTTGATTTGCATGATCTTAATTGAATGTCAAATTCCTCTATTGTAGAATCGTTCAGTTCTTGACTTTTGGTGTTTAATTGACTTCAAGCTTTCACAATGACGTTTAGACTGTTCCACTTAGAACCTTTAACCAGCATGTTTAGCACTAATATCAAATGAGTCTAGGCCAGAACAGAGATTTTTTTCACTCTTGTATGTTGGTTGATTGGTTTGATACATGTTTTTGTACCGCCTGATAACACTGTTCTAAGATGATTAAGGTAGTTAGAAGTTCACCACATTCAGCCAAAAAGCCTACCTGAATCATTATCCTTTAGGATAACCCTGTTGAGCCTTGGCCTGTTTGTTGGATGGTACACATTTTCAGCCCTTCCCCATGTTTTTCATCACCTTTTTGATCCCTCGTGATTGTGGTTTGAGACTAGATGGAATCAAATTCGAAATCTTGTGGTTGAAGTGTAAAGGGCAAAGGGTCAAGTGGCTAATGCTCAAAAGAAAAGAGAGAAGAAATGAAAAGCTAAGCTAGGCAAGCTCGGCACCTAAGTGAAGTGTCGGGTTGAGCACTAGCAAAGGCAAAAAACTGTGAGCTAGGCCGGTTCAACACCTAAGTGAAGTGTTAGATCGAGCACTAGTATGCAGTAGGAAAAAAAAGAGGAAAAATAATAAGAAAAGGAAAGAAAAGAGAAGAAGAGAAAGAAAAAAAGAGAGAAAAGGAAAAAAAAAGAGAGTTCTCGAATGTAGCCCTTGATCCTAGCCCAAGTTTGTTAAGTGCGGATCTAGAAGCGGATGAAGTCGAGTCAATAGCCACATCATGATCACTCACCACTCTCAAAAATTCTCCTACCCCCGCCTTATCCGTTCCATTTTCCCGAGTTCAAGCCCTTTTGATTAAAGTTGGTGTTGTCGTGGCCGATTTTTGCTGTATCTCAATCAACCACTACTTGAAGTGTGCAGAAAATAGTGAGGTCTAGACTTGTT
The DNA here is from genome assembly GCA_034768395.1 of Linum lewisii. Taxonomy (NCBI): domain Eukaryota; kingdom Viridiplantae; phylum Streptophyta; class Magnoliopsida; order Malpighiales; family Linaceae; genus Linum; species Linum lewisii. The sequence continues at coordinate 22,775,950 of CM068303.1, read as the reverse complement.
TGGTTGATGTTCTTGCATGTGTAGGTTTAGTTTGTTTGTGGAACAGTTTTAGCCAAATTGTTATTGCTTGAATCTCAATGGGGCCGATCTTGTCATTTGTGAACTTGGATGTTTTCTAATTCATTTGCTTGAGGACAAGCAAAGCTTAGTCGTAGGGGAATTTCATGTGACTTTATTTAGTGCATTTTTAGTTTATGATTAACCTATGAAATGCCCGTGTTTGATCCTTAAATGCCATGCTTAATATGCTTTTATTGAAGTTTTGTGCTAAGTGCTATTATGTTGCCCGGTTGCCACTTTGAGGCCAATTCCATGTCTATTGGAGCTGTTTTCTTTGTATTTTCAGGTCTTGGCGTTGAAGTACCGGTGACAAGGAGCACGTAGGATCAAACGGGAGGTATGGACGTTGCAAAACCGAAGAAAATGCACTTTCAGCTGAAGAAGTTTTTGGCGAGAACCTAGAGTTCTCGAACCGAAAACTCTAAGCAGACGAAATACCTTTGATCACTAAAGATATTTTCGGCGAAAACATTCAAAGTTTTCGCCGAAAACTTTAGAAGAAATGCAGCAACCGTTCAGTGTTTTCAAGGGTAATTTTGGTGAAAATATTACATCATTTTCGCCGAAAATTCCTGTGTTGTTCAGTGCAGTATATATAGTGGAAGGAGGCGAAAATTAAAGGGGAGCTCATATTATTATTTACACATTGCCGATCACTCTCCTTTTTCTCTCAACTTCTCCAACACTTTCTTCTCATCAACCAATCCTCCACAACCCTAGAGCAAGGTGCAAATCAAAGTAGAGGAGCTTGGATTGAAGTCCACAACCTTGGAAGAGGAGCTTGCAAGAGGAGGATTGCCATGGTGTTCTTGGTGATCATCTTTCTTTCTCTTTCCTTCATTTCCTTGGCCATGTGTGGCTGATTTCCTAGGTTTTCTTGGATTGATAGATGGTTGTGCTAGGATAGAGGTGAATTGTACAAACATGCTATGATTGTTCTTGGATTGTATGAGGATGGTCTCTATGACTTGTTGTTAATTCCATTGATGGCTATGGCTTGATTGGTCTATCTTTTGTGATGTAATGCATGAGAGTGCTTAGATTACATGGATTGTAGGTCTAGGGATTGAAGAGAGTGTGTTCTAAGAGATTAGATCATTTCAATTCAACCATAGTTGCATGATTTCTCACTTGTGCATTTTATCGAACACTTGGCGTGCATTAGGTTTTTATTCAATTGAACTTTGATTAGTCTCTTGATGATTCTCTTAGTGTTAGGACATTGACATGAGAGTGTGGTGTCTAGCCTAGTGGTCATAGTGTCATAGGAGAGGGTTTTGTAGCTTGGCATTTCATCAAACACCTTTAATGCATCCTTTGTCACTTAGCTTGAGAGCGAGAGCCTAGGTTGAGTGGTTCTAGGATAGGGATTTAGTGCGATGAGAGTGCATTGAGTCTATAGAAGGGATTTGCATGGTCATTCGATTGCATCCTCGATCATGTTTGGCTTGTTTGTGCATTTGTTCCTCTTGAGCATGATGAAGCTATCTTTCCAAGTTAACCTCCTTTACCTTTGATTTGCATCCTTTTGATTTGCTTTCTTGTTTAGTTTCTTTTATGTTTTCAATTGTTCCTTTTTCAAACTAAAACCAATTTTGAATGAATAGACCGTCCATGAACCGTGTGAGTACAAGCTTTTGAGAGAGCCCTGAGGAATACGACCTTGGTAAAATTCCTTATCAGAGATCGAGATGGATGATGAAAAGGATGAGAAGATGGAGGAAGAAGAAGAAGGTGATTCGGATGAGGGAGAAGAAGTAAAGTCAGAAGGGCTAGAGAAGTTCTCTGGGATGATCCTAAAGGCCCAAGCCCCAGAGCCAAGAAAGCTTCCCAGCCCCGGAGCCGGCGCTCAGCCCACCCCCGACGCTCAGCCCAGCCCCGGTGCTCAGCCCAGCCCCGGCGCCAGCATTTTGCTTAGCCCAGGCGCTCTGCCCAGCCCCAGCGCCCAGGCCAACCCCGGCGCAAGCGCTTTGCCTAGCCCCGACACTCAGGCAAGCCCCAGTAGAGCCCAAACTGGCCCCGATACAGGCCCCCTGACCACCCCTGGTCCCAGTGCACTCCAGACCGGCCCCAGTACACCCCAAGACTGCCCCAACACCTGGAACAGTCCTGGCCCGCACTGGAACACCACAGCATCCGCCGGCATTCAATGGGAATTTGTTTCCCATCAAAGTTTAAAGGCTTCCCCGATCGGGAATGATCAAATTATGGAGCTAAATGAAGAAGAAGGTGTCCAGACCAAGGGTGATGAAGAAATGGGCTTGGGAATTGAGGAAACACCCTCACCCGTGACCTCCCCAAGCCTAGACATCCTCGTGGACAGCCCCTCCGAGGAAGATAACATGGACACCGACAGCCCAAGCTCTGAAGGACCAGAACCTTGGTCTTTCACCAATTCTAGTGACACTCCAAGACTAGGAGATGAGGCTGAATCTCCCCTGGACATGGCCACCCAAGTCACTAAAGTTTGGAGAGGATTGTTGAGTGCACAACGAGAGATCGTAATGGATTCGGGGATGAATCCAAGGTAAGAAGAGGGGGATGATGTGATCCTTCATAGCTTCCCCAATGCCAACAGGTACTCATACACCCCACCAGGGTCCCTAGTCAAAGGAAGAACCCAGGGCCTTACAAGAAACATGTAAGGCCAAAGGAAGCTCTCCAACATTGCTTCGGGCCATGGTATGTGACCAAGTATAGGCTTAGGCCCCCACCAGCAGCCAAGCAGGCCAGGATGAGAGTGAGGCCACCCCAGGCCATGTTGCTGGCCAAGGCACCCGTTCTGAGCGCTGAGCCTGACCGAGGGCCGAGCCTAAGGGCCCTAATAGGCCCTGAACCGATCCTCACGAGCCCCGGAGGAACTGACCACCCCTAGGATCCCCTGGAAGCATTTCTGGAGTACAGGAAATGAAGGACCCAAGAGTACCTGGCCAGCAGAGGCTGGCACCCGGAGACAGGCCCTGAAGCGAGCCCCGGACAGGGCCAAGTGCAAGCACTAGGCCCTAAGCCACTTTCCACGAGCCCCGGACCAGCCCCAACCCCTGAAGACCCTTTGAGGACATTTCTGAAGACTTGGCCGAAGCAGAATGCAAAAGGCCTGGCCAGAAAAGAAGAAGGCCGAGACATGAGTAAGCCCCGGGCACCGAGCATGGAGCAAGGCGCCACAATGGAGCACTTAGGACCGAGCCGCCAAATGGCTCGGGCCTTTTGGGAAATTCCAGTTGTCTTGGATAGCTTGAACCCTCACAAACACGCTCCAACAAACAGCGTTGCATTTGGAGGAGAAATGAAGGCGGGGCCACGTAGGGAAGTACTCATACACGATCCGGGTCCATACATGCAATCCTACCGAGCCAAGGACTCCCATCTGGGCCAGGAATATTTGCTGCCACGTCCAGAAGACCCCATGCCTCAGAATCCTTGCCCGCCGGCCCAACACTTGCCCGACCGCCACGGATGCTGCCCGGATTGTCAGATTTTGCATATTTAGTATTTTTCTTGCATTCTAAGACACTATTAGCTTCCTTTCTAGTTTTCCCTTTTTTATGAATGGTCGAATTCTCATTTCATCAAATAAACCGAAGCAAAAGTAACAAAGAAGTTACAAACCCACCATAACAGTTACTAACTGCTCAAAACTACTGAACTAGAGAAACCACTCTATTTACAAAATCCGATCCTTTCTAGTTTTTCCCTTTTTAGGTTGGATTGTTAAGGCATTTTAAATGTCCTAATTAGTATTTAGATTATTTTATTCCTAATTTAGGAAGTAGCTAATAGGGAGGAGAGCTTGTTCCCTCCCTATATAATAAGGACGTCGGCCACCCCTTATACATAACTTTTATCAATCAATAAACCCTTTCAGAACTTTGTTCTAAATCCCTCGAGTATTTGCTTGATGCATTACTAAAGGTTTGGCTTATCATCAAGAGCATACATCTCTTGGCGTGGCGCCCTCGACGTGATACTTCTGGTTCCTAGCTCAGCTGAAGCTAGTGGGTCAAAGTCCTCTTTCATCCCCGGTTCCATAGGTTCTCTTGTTGCCTTTGAAGATCAGCTTGTGGTGGTTAGGGTCACGGAGCATAGTCCGTCATGGTTCACATCAGCTGGCCAGCCGATCACGTCATCCCCCTCTTCTTGTAATGGATTCATCCTCGAATCCAACCTTTTTCCTCCTTGTACATTCAGTAAATATCTCCAAAGTCCCGTCACCTATGTGGTGATGTCCGGTGTAGATTCAGTTGTGTCCCTAGGACTTAGATGGTCACCGGACTCGGTGTCTGACCAGGGCTCAGGTCCTTCTGATCTCAGACCATCTGTGTCCATGCTCTCTCCTTTGGATGGGCTGTCCACTAGGATGTCTAGACTTGGGGAAGACATGTGAGAAAAGGTTCTTCATTCTCGCAGTCACACTCTTCTCCGTCTTGGCCCTTATCCTCTTCAGTTAGCTCCATAGGGTCATTGTCTAGAGTTCGGGCTATTCTCAAGATGCGGTGAGAGACAGCTACCCACTATATACTTGTGTGTGCTTCGGTGCCCTTGTGTGGCTCGGGGCTGGCTTGATGTTGGCCTGGTACTGGCCCGGGGCTGGCCTGATGGTGTTCTGGTGCTGGTCAGGGCTGGCTTGATGCTGGCCAAGTGTTGGTCAGGGGCTGGCCCGATGCTGGCCTGATGCTGGTCCGGGGCTGGCCTGATGCTGGTTCGGTGCTGGCCACGTGCTGGCCCGGGGGTGGCCTGATGCTGGCCAAGTGCTGGTCCAGGGCTGGCCTGATGCTGGCCGAGTGTTGGCCCGTGGGTGGCCTGATGCTGGCCCGGGGCTGGCCTGATGATGGCGCAAGGCTGGCTTGATGCTGGTTCGGGCCTAGCCTGATGCTGAGTGAGTGTTGGCCTGGGGCTGGCCCGATGCTGGCCTGGGGCTGGTCTTTCTAGTTCGGTCAAGATGCTAGCTCCTGATTTTAAGATCAGGGCTCTCATAAACATGCCTGAGAACTTCTCCCTTTGTAGGCCGCTAGTGAACCTAGCTATTCTGGCCTCCTCATCCTCCTTGAGATCAAGTCTGGTCACCAGAATCTCGAGTTCCTTATTGTAGGCTTCCACCATCATGTTTCCTTGCTTCAGAGTTTGAAGGTTGGTGTGCAAGTCACGGGTGTAGGCGGCTGGCACGAATCTTTTCCTCATCTACCTTTTGAGCTCTTGCCATGTGATGAACTTTATGAAGCGTATCAAATAACTACTTAGATAAAAGCTAAGCAGATCGTATTCCACATGTCTCTTCTAATCGTCTACTCAAATATGATGGCAAATTACTTAGGTTTAAACACAAGTTGCGCGTGGTGTGAGTTCCACGACTTCTAAACTAAAATGCCGGAAATAAGAAATGGAAACAGAAAACAGATGAAAGATTGGTTGACTTAATAAGACGACAGACAAGCTTAGATTTCGAATCTCCCTAAGATCACTGATGTGACTTTAATTAGTGCATTTTAAGCTTATGAATGCCCTTTGAAATGCCCGTGTGTATTCGTGAAATGACATGACTTATATGCTTTTATTGAAGTTTCGTGCAAAGTGTCATTTTGTTGTCCGGTTGCCACTTTGGAGCCAAATTCGTGGTCTATCGGAGTTGCCTCTGTGCATTTTCAGGTTATGGCATCAAAGTACGGATGACAAGGAGCGCATAGGAGCAAACGGGAGGTCATTTGGAGGCCGGACGAGGGAGATATGAGCATTACAAGATCGAGCTTTCTGCAGAGTGCAGGGTGCACGCCGTGCAGGGGTGCACGCCTGTGCAGGGGTGCACGCCGTGCACTGTCCCCTGCACTATAAATATTCTTGTTTTTGGCCATTTTGAAAAATGCTATGATCTTTTGAACCCCAAACACATACCCACGAACCCTCAAACCCTAGAGCACGTTTTTGGAGCAATTTGAAGCCATTGGAGCTAGGATTGAAGCCAACAAACCTTGGGAGAAGTGCTTACAAGTGGAGAAGTGAAGATCATCTCAAGGATCATCCATGGTGTTCTTGGTGACCATTCTTCCTTCTTTTCTCTTTACTCCCTTGGCCATGTGTGGCTGAGTTTCTAGGGTTCATCTTAGATGGGTAGATTAGTTGTGCTATGATAGAGGGATGATTGTATAGAACTTGCCATGATTGATCTTGGTTGTATGAGGATGATTCCTAGACTTGTTCTTAATGCCATTTTATGCCATGTTTGCTTAATTTGGTCCATTCATTGTGATTTGATGCATGAGAGTGCTTGGATTGCATAGATTGTAGGTCTAGGGATTGAAGTGAGTGTGTTCTAAGAGATTAGATCATCTTATTTCAACCATTTTCACTTGATTTCTCTCTTGGGCATTTTATCGAACACTTGGTGTGCATGTGGATTTTCATTCAATTGAGTTTGAAAAGGCTTTTTGGTGAATCTCTTAGTGTTAGAGCATTGATATGAGAGTGTTGTGCCTAGCCTTGTGGTCATAGAGTCTTAAGAGGGTCTTGTGTCTTGGCATTTCATCAAACACTTAGAATGCATCCTTTTTCACTTAGCTTGAGAGCGAGAGCCTAAGTTGAGTGGTATTAGGATAGGGATTTGGTGCTACGAGAGTGCATTGAGTCTATAGAAGTGATATGCATGGTCATCCGAATGCAATCTCGATCTTGATTAGCTTGTTTGTTCAATTAGTCATCTTGAGCATGATGAAACTACCCACCAAGAGAACCCCTTTGTCTTTGATTTGCACCACTTTGTTTTTCTTTCTTTCTTTAGTTTCCTTTAAGTTTTTAATTTCTATTTCAAACCAAAACTCCTTTCAAATGAATAGACCGTCTACGAGGAATGTGAGTAGTGGCCATTGAGAGAACCCCGTGGAATACGACCTTGAATGTTGTGAGTTGAAATTCACACATCAAGTTTTTGGCGCCGTTGCCGGGGACTCTCTCATTCCTTTGAAAGCATTTAGTAGTAGACCGATCTATTCACTTCCTTCCAATTTAGTTTTTGCTTCCTTTTACTTGTTGTTTGGTTTTGTTATTCCGCATTGTCGTATTACTTGGGTGTATTTGTTGTGCTTGTTTGTAGGTATCTTGTACTAGTGCATGAGGCGACTCACTCGTCTTCAAGCACGACTTCAAGGTCTTGCGCAAGTGATTGAGCCACCAATCTTCTCTCCCTCTCATTTGGTTCATAGCGCCACACGCAACAACATGTCTCACCATGAAGATGAAGACAACCTTTCAGAGCATTCTCACCATACCAATGATGATGATCATTCACAAAGGGGTGCAAGACGTACCTTGGCGGATTATGCTCGTCCTACTCTTGAAGGGGCAGCCTCTAGCATTGTTCGAAGACCCGTCAATGCTAGGAACATTGAGCTCAAGCCTAATATGATCCAAATGGTTCAAAATGGAGTGGTGTTCAATGGCATTGATGGTGAATGTCCATCTAGGCATCTCAAGGACTTCTTGGAGATATGTGACACGGTTAAGAATGACCAAGTTCACTCGGATTGTGTGAGACTCCGGCTCTTTCCTTTCTCACTCAAAGGTAGAGCTAAGTCATGGTTGGAGAATCAACCGAGTAGAGCTTTCACCACATGGGAGGGCCTAGCCGAAGCTTTCCTTGAAGAGTTCTTTCCTCCCTATATGACGGATGCAATCCGAGACCGCATCAACCACTTCATACAACACAAGGGAGAGCTCTTCCATGAGACTTGGAATAGGTTCCAAGCCATTCTTCGGTCTTGTCCTCATCACAACTTCGCCGAATGGAGCTTGGCGGACATCTTTGCTAGGTCCCTTGATTTTGAGAATACAAGGATGATCAACCAAGCCGCCGGAGGTGACTTAAGGATGCTCACTCCCGAAGATGCTCTAGAACTCTTCGCGGAGATGGCCAACAAGACAAGGAGTTGGTCTCGACAACAACCTCCTAAGTCTAAGTATGGAAGTGACACGCACTATGACTCTCGGTCCGTAAGTGTTGATGCACCAAAGGAGTCGTCTAGCTATGGGAAGAAGCCTAAGTTACCGGGGCACCGAGATGAAGATGATCCAATGATCGCTCTCCTTATGTCTAAGATCGACGCCATGGCTTCACAAGTAAGCAATCTTAGTATGCCTAAGCCATCTTAAGTGGGTAATCCACCGGTTGCTTCGGTATTTTGTTGTGAAGGTTGTGGAGGTCAAGGCCACGATGTTAGTGCTTGTCCTTCCGCCACTCCTGAGCTTGGCCAAGGCGACCAAAATGAGGAGGTAAGCTTCGCACAAGGTCAAGGATTCCATGGTAATTTCAGTCCCCAAGGTAACTATCAAGGTACCTATAACCGACCTTGGAACCAAGGTGGTGGGTACAACAAGTCTAACCAAGAGTACCAAGGCCAAGGGAGTCAAGGTAGTGGTTATAACAAGGGTTACAACCAAGGAAATCAAGGAGGATTCCAAGGTTGTAGAGGGTATCAAGGCAATCAATGGACTCAAGGAAGTAACCAAAACCAAGGTAGTCAATGGACTCAAGGAAGTACCCAAGGTCAAGGGAACCAAGGGGGAAATCAATGGAATCAAAGTGGACATCCAAATCGAGGTTTCCAAGGTCCTACCCCACCGGGAATGTACAACCATAGAGGTGAAGGACCACTCGGGTTCAACAAGCCTCCTCAAAATAAGGAGGGTGGTTCTTCGATCTCTCAAGAAGACACCAATGCGGCAATGATCCAACTCATCAAGAATCAACAAGCTTCAATTGCGAATTTGGAGAACCAATTAGGACATATTTCTAAGGCACTCTCGGAGCGACCCTCGGGTACTTTACCCTCCAACACCGAGGTCAACCCCAAGGTTCCCGAGGAGCTTATGATGGTAACTTTGAGGAGTGGTAAGCAAGTACAAGATGCCATACCTAAGGTGGTAAGTGCTCAAGATGATGATTTGGTTATAGTTGAAGATGTTGACTCCGATGATGACACGGATAAGATTGAAGTTAAAGATAGAGGAGCCAAGGCTAAAGAAGCTTCTAAGATGACCAATAAGGTTGGTTCTCAAGAGGCTACGGCGAGTGCTACTCCGGTCTCTCCTCCCGCACCGGTTGTACCTCCGTACAAGCCTAAGCCACCTTATCCTTCTCGCTTGAAGGCGGATTCCATGGTAAAGGACTTCAAAAGGTTTGTTGAGATTCTTGACAAGGTGCAATTTACAATGCCTTTTGGAGAAGCAATCACCAAGATGCCTCAATATGCGAAGTTCATGAAAGAGATCTTCACCAACAAACGCAAGCTTAAGGATGTAACTTCGGCAAAGCTCAACGAACAATGCTCCGCCATTCTCTCTAAGCAACCACCGGAGAAGCTTAAGGATCCAGGTAGCTTTACTATTCCTTGCACTATTGGTGAGCATGCAATAAGTAGAGGCTTAGCCGATTTGGGTGCTAGTATCAATGTTATGCCATATTGCATGTTTAAGAAGCTGGGCCTAGGAAAACTAAAACCAACCCTCATGAATGTTCAATTAGCGGATAAGTCCGTGACATCCCCTCGTGGTATTGTCGAAGATGTGTTGGTTAAGGTTGGTGCTTTTGAATTCCTTGTGGATTTTGTTATTCTAGATGCTAGGGGTGGTACCGATGTGCCTTTGATTCTAGGACGACCTTTCTTAGCAACCTCTCGTGCTTTGATTGATGTCTACGGTGGTAAACTTACACTTAGGGTCGATAATGAATGCATGATCTTTGACCGTTCAAATGGCATGGAGTTTACTTTGTCTTATGCTAGTCACCATGATCCTAAGAATCCGCATGAGCTTACTTCGGCTACTAATAGCACTAACCTTGTCCGTCATAGTCTTGCGAAGTTGTTTGCTCTTAGTGATGTGCAGGAGAAAAAGTATGAAGTAAAGGAGGCTCCACCTTTCGTGCTTCAAAAGACTCCACCTAAGGCTAAGAAGAAAGGTGTGGAGAAGCCACCCGAGAAGGGCAAGGAAGCCGCACCGATGGGTGAGACTAGCAAGACTAAGAAGGCACCCGATGAGAGAATTCACTCCAAGTTGTTTGGCCCCTTCTCCATTGCTCACACTTCATCATCCGGGAAATCCGAGCTCACACCTCCCGAAGTCGGTAAGGTTCAATTCAAGTTCCGTGTGCCATGCGAAGGTAATGACTTCGATTTCAAAGAGGTAATGAGTTGGGATGGTTTTACTTAGCTGGTCCGTGTGCTTCGTCGAGCTTAAGACATTAACCAAGCGCTTCTCGGGAGGCAACCCGAGTGTTTTTCATGTCTTTTCTTCTTGATTTGATTGCATGATTGTGTGTTTTTGTGGTATTCAAGGTCCTTGAGTTGTTGTGGTGACCTTTGTGGTCTCGTAGGTGTTGAAATTCTGAAGTTCGGGGTCCATTTTGGGTTGATTTGGCGGTGTTTTGGTCATTTTCGTCGAGATAAAAATTTGATTTTAGGCTGAGGAGGTGCACGCCGTGCACCACTGCACGCCGTGCATGATGCACGCCGTGCACCGTGCACGGTTTGGTGCACGTGTTGTCCAGGAGGATTCGAAAAAATTTTCAGCTCCAAGGTGCACGCCGTGCACCCTGCACGCCGTGCACCCCTGCACGCCGTGCACCCCCTGCAATTTTTTCCCACAATTTTTTTCACTGTTTGATTCGTTTGGGGGGTGTTAATGAGGTATTGGGGTGATTATGATTTGGTTTTTCATTGGTATTTCTTGTGGTATTTGTTCATGACGTTTTGCCCATGAAAATTGGCTTGTTGAGTTTGGCTAAGTGGTTTGATTGTTGTCATGATTGTTGTGCCATTGGCGTCTTCAATTGTGGTTTGCTGCTTGAGTTCATTGCTTAACAAATTGTGGTTTGCTTGAGTTCATGGTGAATGGTATATTCTCTTGGGATGGTTGGTTGAGGGTGGTGTATGTCATTTTGTTGGGTGTTGCAGGTGATGAATTCAGGGGCTGATTTACCTTCTTTGTGTGAGGAGGGGTGTGGTTAATCACCACTCATTGGTTTAAACTTTGTGCATTCCTCCTTACATTGTGTGGACTTAGGCTTATATGTTATCGATTCGTGTTTTTGATCCATGATGCATGCCTTTTGCTTAAGTTTGGAATTCAATGATTTGATTTTTGCTAGCATAGGTTGTTGCACTTGAACTTGATGATCTTGAATCGTGCTCAATGTTGTGCTCAATGTTTTGATCATGCGTTATGACTAGGCGCCTTGATAGGGTTTGTGTTAGGAGTGTGCCCTTCTTGTTGATTCTTTGTTTGCACTTCTTTTGCAGGATGCCTCCTAAGGGTAAAGCAGCTTCTTCATCCTCCGCCCCCAAGCGATCCAAGGCACCAGCTTCCAAGAAGAGGAAGGGACAGACTGGGGAGTCTTCCTACTACTACCAGGAGAGCTTCCACTCTGAGTCCGGCCCCTCCAGCACTTGGGCAGTCTTTCCACCGCCTCCCCCGTTTGACGGCTACCATCCATGGTCACAGTGGCCTGGGCACCCACGACCACCACCCCACTGAGAGCCACAGGATCACTCACCACTTCTCAGGACTTTGGATTTTTCCTTTCTTTTATTTCTGTTTATGACTGCATGTTTTGTTGTGTTTGACTTCTGATTTTCTCTTTTCATTTCTGGCGTTGAACTTGTCATGTTGTTGGATCACACATCTCCTCCGTACTCTCATCTTGTCGACTATGGGTTGTGTTTGAGTGGTGTGCCCTCCCTTGTTTTCTACAGGTACCCCTGATTCAGGTCCTCGTCCTGAACAGGTTACTTGACCCGGGATTCCATCTCCGGCTTCTCTTCTTCACCGCGCGGTATATTCGTTCCACCTTATCTTCTCTCTCTCTTGATCATTGAGGACAATGCTCATGTTAGTCGTAGGGGAGTTTGAGGTTTGGTGTGATTATTTGTCGGTAGAAGTCTAAAGCTATGTTCTGATGTGTTGCATGATCTTAATTGAATGTCGAATTCCTCTATTGTAGAATCGTTCGGTTCTTGACGTTTGATGTTTAATTGACTTCAAGTCTTCACAATGATGTTTAGATTGTTCCACTTAGAACCTATAACCGGCATGTTAGCACTAATATCAAATGAGTCTGGGCCAGAACTGAGATTTTATCACTCTTGCATGTTGGTTGATTGGTTTGATACGTGTTTTTGTACCGCTCGATAACACCGGTCTAAGATGATGAAGGCAATCAGAATTTTTCCCCCTTTCCATGTCTTTCTTTGCCCTTTTTGACCCTTCGTGATTGTGGCTTGAGATTAGACGGAATCCAATTCGAAATCTTGTGTGAAGTTGTAAGGGGCTAAGGATCAAGTGGCTAAATTGTGAAAAAAAAAATGCTCAAAAGAAAAGCTAGGCAAGCTCGGCACCTAAGTGAAGTGTCGGGTTGAGCACTAAGCAAAAGGGCAAAGGCTGTGAGCTAGGCAGGTTCAACACCTAAGTGAAGTGTTGAATCGAGCACTAGTATGCAGTAAGAAAAAAAAAAGAAAGAAAGAAAAGGAGTTCTCACATGTAGCCCTTGATCCTAGCCAGAGTTTTGTGAAGTGCGGATCTAGAAGCGGATGAAGTCGAGTCGATAGCCACATCATAATCACTCACCACTTTCGATCCATGTCTCGATTTCAAGTCCTTCTGATTAGAGTTGGTGTTGTCGTGGTCGGTTTTGCTGTGTCCCAATCAACCACTACTTGAAGTGTGCAGAAATTAGTGAGGTTTAGACTTGTTTGGTTGATGTTCTTGCATGTGTAGGTTTAGTTTGTTCGTGGAATAGTTTAAGCTAAATTGTGATTGCTTGAATCTCAATGGACCGGACTTGTCATTTGTGAACTTGGATGTTTTCTAATTCATTTGCTTGAGGACAAGCAAAGCTTAGTCGTAGGGGAATTTGATGTGACTTTAATAAGTGCATTTTAAGCTTATGAATGACCTTTGAAATGCCCGTGTGTATTCGTGAAATGACATGACTTATATGCTTTTATTGAAGTTTCGTGCAAAGTGTCATTTTGTTGTCCGGTTGCCACTTTGGAGCCAAATTCGTGGTCTATCGGAGTTGCCTCTGTGCATTTTCAGGTTATGGCAGCAAAGTACGGATGACAAGGAGCGCATAGGAGCAAACGGGAGGTCATTTGGAGGCCGGACGAGGGAGATATGAGCATTACAAGATCGAGCTTTCTGCAGAGTGCAGGGGTGCACGCCGTGCAGAGGTGCACGCCGTGCAGGGTGCACGCCGTGCAGGGGTGCACGCCGTGCACTGTCCCCTGCACTATAAATATTCTTGTTTTTGTCCATTTTGAAAAATGCTATGATCTTTTGAACCCCAAACACATACCCACGAACCCTCAAACCCTAGAGCACGTTTTTGGAGCAATTTGAAGCCATTGGAGCTAGGATTGAAGCCAACAAACCTTGGGAGAAGTGCTTACAAGTGGAGAAGTGAAGATCATCTCAAGGATTCATCCATGGTGTTCTTGGTGACCATTCTTCCTTCTTTTCTCTTTACTCCATTGGCCATGTGTGGCTGAGTTTCTAGGGTTCATCTTGGATGGGTAGATTAGTTGTGTTATGATAGAGGGATGATTGTATAGAACTTGCCATGATTGATCTTGGTTGTATGAGGATGATTCCTAGACTTGTTCTTAATGCCATTTTATGCCATGTTTGCTTAATTTGGTCCATTCATTGTGATTTGATGCATGAGAGTGCTTGGATTGCATAGATTGTAGGTCTAGGGATTGAAGTGAGTGTGTTCTAAGAGATTAGATCATCTTATTTCAACCATTTTCACTTGATTTCTCTCTTGGGCATTTTATCGAACACTTGGTGTGCATGTGGATTTTCATTCAATTGAGTTTGAAAAGGCTTTTTGGTGAATCTCTTAGTGTTAGAGCATTGATATGAGAGTGTTGTGCCTAGCCTTGTGGTCATAGAGTCTTAAGAGAGGGTCTTGTGTCTTGGCATTTCATCAAACACTTAGAATGCATCCTTTTTCACTTAGCTTGAGAGCGAGAGCCTAAGTTGAGTGGTATTAGGATAGGGATTTGGTGCTACGAGAGTGCATTGAGTCTATAGAAGTGATATGCATGGTCATCCGAATGCAATCTCGATCTTGATTAGCTTGTTTGTTCAATTAGTCATCTTGAGCATGATGAAACTACCCACCAAGAGAACCCCTTTGTCTTTGATTTGCACCACTTTGTTTTTCTTTCTTTCTTTAGTTTCCTTTAAGTTTTTAATTTCTATTTCAAACCAAAACTCCTTTCAAATGAATAGACCGTCTACGAGGAATGTGAGTAGTGGCCATTGAGAGAACCCCGTGGAATACGACCTTGAATGTTGTGAGTTGAAATTCACACATCAATCACGAGGACATTGGCGATCACAAGACCAACGGTTTTCAATCCCGAATCTTTCAGTTCTCAGACACCACCATAACTATTTACAAAATCCGATCCTTTCTAGTTTTTTTTATCTTTCCTAGTTAGGATTAGATTATTTTATTCCTAGTTAGGAAGTAGCTAGATAGGTGAGGAGAGCTTGTTCCCTCCCTATAAATAGAGGCCTTCGGCCACTCTTGTAACTCAGACTTAATCAATTAATAAACCTCGCTTTCAGAACTTTGTTCAAAACCCCTTTGAGTATCTGCAAGAGCACGAATTAAGGTTCGACTTATCATCAAGAGCATCCATCTCTTGGCGTGGCGCCCTCGACTTGATACTTCTTGTTCCTAGCTCCTTTATAGCTAGCGGGTCAAAGTCCTAATCCGCCCTGGTTCCATAGGTTCTCCTCGTTGTTTGAAGATCGGCTTGTGGTGTTTAAGGGTCATTTGCCCACGGTTGCAGCGGTTCACATCAACTTCTACTGGCCCAAAATACGACATGATGTGGAGAAACTCATAGCTCAATGCTCCAAGTGCCAAAGAGCTAAGTCGGGACTCAAACCCTATGGCTTATACACTCCTTTACCCATCCCTGAGCACCCTTGGGTTGATTTATCAATGGATTTTGTACTAGGGCTGCCTAGAACTAGGAGAGGAAAGGATTCCATCTTTGTGGTGGTTGATAGGTTCTTGATGACACTCGATTTGACGTGATTATCAGCCTCATTTAAGCGACATTTCCTTGCTTAAGACATGGTTTTTAGGGTAGAATAACGAATATTCAATCAATTGCCCTATCTCGTGCCATTTGTGTTACCTTGGCCCGTTTCGGGCCTATTTGATGGTTTTCTAGTGTTTTTATGCTAGTACAGGTTTTTGCCGTCAAATAAAGTAGCCAAGGACGTGTCTAAGGCGTTGGAACCTCGAGGAATTGCACAGGAATCGATCAAAGGAGCCAATCAAGTCAAAACAATTACTGCCCCGTTTACAAAGGAATTTTCGGTGAAAATACACTAGTATTTTCGGTGAAAATATCAGCACAAATCGACTGATGCCGCTTGAAGGAAGTTCTCGATCGAAAACTCTAAGTTTTTGACCGAGACGAAAATTACAGGAGAAACAGCCGGCGGTCATCCCATTTACACGAAGATTTTCGGCGAAAATACCTCAGTATTTTCGGCGAAAATATTAAGCTGATCCGGCTAAATTAGGGTTAAGTATTTATACTTAACCGATGGCCCAAATAAGGAGATACCTCATAATTACAATCATAATTCCACCGAACTTCAGAATTCTCTCAAGTTCTGAAGCAGAGTTTAGAGTTCGGAGAGCCGGAAAGAGATCGTGACGCCATCCCTTCCATCTCGAAGACCCGGAGCTAGGAGTGCAGTTTACTGAAGATCGAAGTACTGTCAGAGTCGTCTAAATTAGGTTTTTCAGATTCTTTTCTGTTCTTCCTCTGGATGATGAACTCTTTCTTTATCTTTGTTTCTTTTGTGATAAACATGAGTAGCTAAACTCGTTAGAGCTTAGAACAGATGAACCCTAAGTGACCCAGGGCTTTAAAGCGGTCACGGATCGGCGGTAATTAGATTCAAAGTTCAATCATTTTCTCTTTCATGTTTGATTTGTTCTTCATTATTCATGTTTCTTGTCTGGATTGATCACCTAGATTAGAGTCTGGTTAAGCTAAGGATAGAAGCTAATGCTCGCCTTACTTTAAAACATCAAATCAAACAATTAACCTTATAATTGGAGTGTGCCTTTCGTAGGAACCGGTTAGGGTTAATTCACTTCAAGAGTAACTCATAAATCATTAGTAATCGCACCAATTAAGTTAAGTCGTTGCGAGAGGCGAGCGTACCCGGGCGACTAATTAATCTTGGTAGCTAGAACGGATAGAGCGAACGTTCTCCGGTCTTAAACCTAAGGGTGAGGAGTTATGGTGATGTCTTAGAATTGATTGAATGAGAATCGAAATCCGCTGATCTGTTGATTGCCAATGCTCTGGTGAACGAAGGGGATTCAAAGTCTAAGTTCGTCTGTTATCTTTGTTTTCAACCAACCAATTTCCAATCTGTTTCTAGTTTTAATTTTTAATTTCTCTGCATTTCTTAGAATTAGAAGTCGTGGAACTCACACCACGGACTAAGTGTTTTAGTCTGAGTAATTTGCTAGTTCTGAAGTAGCCAATCATTGGAAGGCCCGTGGAATACGATCTATCCTATCTTCAAAGCTTGGTAGTATTTGATCACTGTTCTGCAGCTCATCAAATTGGCGCCGTTGCCGGGGGAACTTCTTTTGATTGTTGAAAGAAGAACTGGCATTTTATTCCTCTACTTTCCATCTTTCATCTTTCCACCCACTTCGATTTTACACTGGCTTTGTTTGTTTTTGTTATTTGTAGGTTGTTCACAGGTTTATGCACCACCGCCCTCTCACACGTCTTCAAAAAGCGAAGAACAACAAGGCTAATAGCGTAGAGAGACCAGGCAGTTCCGCTCCGCCTCGACAATCACAGATTCCAAGGAGAAGCAGAACCAATCCACCTCCATCCGTCACTCCAGTTAAGATTGAGGAACTGAAGGATAGTTCCTCATCTCCATCTTCACCGTCATCTTCATCCGCTTCATCACCGAGTCACTGTCACCTCCTTCATCTCCTACCATGGACAATCGAATACACGCACCACCAGGCGGCAACCCACCACCACCACCTGGAGGAAATCCACCGCCGCCACCACCACCAGCTGCACAAAAAGTCTAGCTGATTATAACAAGCCGAGCGCGACTGGCGTTCGATCTTCTATTGCCGTGCCGCATTGAAGGAGATCCTGACTATGAGATCAAGATTCCATTCTTGACTATGATCTCTAGGGATCTACAGTTTGAAGGCAGGCCACTAGACAATCCGTGCACTCATCTTGCAGACTTCCTTGATCTCTGCAGCACTTTCAAGAACGGAAACCTCGACAAAAACACTCTTTGTCTGAGAGCTTTCCCGTTCTCTCTGAAGGGCGTTGCTAAGAGGTGGCTTACTGGCAAACCAACTGGCTACTATACTGACTGGGATACTCTTGCTCAGGACTTCGTCGAAGAATACTTCCCACCTGCAAGAACTACAGCCATCAAGGACAGCATAGCCAGATTCTCCCAGAAAGAAGGAGAAAGATTATATGATACTTGGAATCGATTCCAAGAATTTCTCTACAACTGTCCTCATCATGGATTCGAGCAGAGACAGTTAGCTGAAATCTTTGCTCGTGGTCTTCAAGAAGAATCTGCTAAGTGGGTTGATGAACGCTACAGAGCAGTGTAGTCAAATAACTACCAAGCTGTGAAGCTAGGGTAGATCGTATTCCAGGGGTTTCCTCTACTTCCTTACTCAAAGATGTTGGCAATTTAAATTCAAGGTCCAACACGTTGTGCGTGGTGTGAGTTCCATGACTTCTAACTAAAACGCAAGGCGAAAGGAAATGAAATAAAATGAAGAAATACTAAAGATTGATTGATTGACTAAGAAAGATGACAGACAAGCTTAGACTTCGAATCCACCTTAGATCACCAGAGCAACAGCAGTCAACGGACCAGCGATTTTTGATTCTAGTTCATTCAGTTAACAGACACCACCATAACTCCTGACCCTTAGGTTTAAGACTGGCGAACGTTCGCTCAATCCGATCTAGCTACCACGATTAATTAGCCGCCCGGGTACGGTCGCCTCTCGCAACGACTTAACTTAACTGGTGCAAATTATAATGATTAATGAGTTACTCTTGCAATGGATCAACCCTAATTGGTTCCTACGAAAGGCACACTCCAATTAGAAGGTTAATTGTTCAATTTGATGTTTTAAAGTAAGGCGAGCGTTCGCTTCTATCCTTAGCTTAACAAGAATCTAATCTAGGTAGCCAAACCAGACAAGAAACATGAACAATGAAGAACAAATCAAACATGAAAGATGAAACTAAATGAATTTCGAATCTAATCCCCTGCCGATTCGTGACCGCTTTAGGCCCTGGGTCACTTAGGGTTCATCTAATCTAAGCTACACAAGTTTAGCTGCTCATATTCAATCCAAAAGAATCGAAGAAGAACAAGAAATACATCTCATGTAGGGAAGACATAGAAGAACTGTAAAACCTAATTTCGATGAATCCTTGCAGCTTCAATCTGCCGGATTTTCAACTCCTAGCACTGGCTCTCCGAGATAGGTGGATGGCGTCACGATCCGTTCCTCGCTCTTCGAACCCTCTCTACTCGTTTTCTACCTCTCCCTCCTAGCTGTGTGTTCTGTTGTAAGTTGTCGGGTCCGTCTTTAGTGATATCCGTGTTTTTCAGTATTTATACCCATACGACGATTTCTGAATTTCCACTGGGATTTTCGCCGAAAATCTAAGGATATTTTCGGCGAAAATATCTGTTTAAATGTGACTGCGTCCATCTGTTTCTTCCGGTTGATTCTGCTTGAAGTTTTCGCCGAAGATGATTATGAATTTTCGCCGAAGACTTCCTCTGGATCGGGTCAGTGAATTCTTCTTCCATTTTCGACGAAAACCCAGGGGTATTTTCGCCGAATATATATGTGTAAATGGGGCAGGAATTCTTTTGGGTTGAACGACTTTTCTTGCTGATTCGGGTGTGATTCCTCGGGGTTCCAGTGCCTTAGGCACGTCCTTGGCTACCACATTTGATGGTGAACACCTGTGCTAATCATGAAAACACTATAAAACCATCAAATAGACCCGAAACGGGCCAAGGTAACACAAAAGGCATGAGATGAATCGGTTTAGTGAATATTCACTAATCTACCCTTAAAATTGTGTCTTAAGCACGAAAAGGTCGCTTAATCGAGGCTGATAATCACGTTATTTCGAGTGTCATCAAAATACCCCACACTTAAGCTCTTGCTTGTCCTCCAGCAAACTGAATAGAAATGCTCATGTTCACAGATGACAAGATCGATCAAATTGAAGTTCAATCAAACACAATGAATTATTAGACCGATAAATCTTAGAACAAGAAACCTGACATGCATACTGATAAGCCAAACGATCTGGTCTCACTAATAACTGCACACAGCAAGTAATCATAGCCAATCTTGCACGACTTTGACCTGACCGACCAGACTCCTCACACAGGATAAATATAGTACAATGGGAACTCTCACTCTCTGTGTTTAAGGACGTGTTTAAGCTCTCAATCATTTTCTGTCTCTGAATTCTGTCATAGGTTTGCATTTCGACCACATCTCCACCATTGTGACAACACGAGTATCTAGTGAAGAAGGACTTCCCTGCTAGGACCGTAATAAATTCTACACTACAAGGGTTTATGATGCGATGGATGAAGGGAACGTATGATGATGGCTTGTGCGGTGTAGCTTTCGACTAACTTCCCTCGAATCTAGCCTATGGCTTCCTACCGTCTAACCAGACACGGGTGGAATAGTGAATGCTCGTCCTATGATACCCTCAAGCAACCTAGCACTTATTATTTTCTTATACATTTTTTTCTTTTTCAACTTTTCTTTTGACTTCGTTCTTCCATTTGTAGGGAGAAGAACGTTTTATTGAACTACACACTTGAAATTTTTTTGATTTTTCTCTCTTTTCATCATTTTTCGAGATTTGATTCTTTTTCTTCTTTTCTATTTTTTTCTTTTGTGCCGATTTTTCTTTTTGTTGCTAGAGTGGTTTACACGTCTGGACATAATAGCTAAGACCACCTGTTTAATGGCTATAGGCAGGTTACCACAAACCGACTTAAAGTAGGTCAATCTAGAACTACAACCACAGAGGATCAACGGTGAAATGAAAGAAATGGGGAATGGTTGTAATGTATATCGAACCGAAAGAACAGGCCAAGCTCAAGGGTTTAAACCTAATGGATTTTATCGTTAGGTAGGCTATCTGGCTAGGTAGCTGAATCTAGGTGTCCCTATCCTTCTAGAACTCGTGTCATCGTGTGGTCTCGAGTAGGTTTCATGCAAATTCTAACTCATTCAAGTAAACAGAAAACCACTCAAAAAGAATTAAAATTGCAAGTTACGTGCAATGGATCAAAAGCTCACATTTGGTTTGCTAGTCGGATTCGGTCATTTTCATGCAATCAAGGCTACAAAGTACAAGTGTGATTCTAAAGCTCTGTTCTGACCAGGCAATTTAGCATCAAAGTAGGCAAGTTGGTTTTCAAGTTCTAGGTTAAGCAGTCTAAGCATCATTATGAAGGTTTGAAAAACAACTTAACCTCAAAAATCAAAAACTGAGCCATTCTATTGCTAGAGAGACTAGGCAGGAATCACGAGGCACACACAAAGATATATGCAATCAAGATCATGCATGGTTCTCTAACACCCTACCCCACACCTAGACCATTCTGTGTCCTCACAGAACCAAACTGAAGGGGAGAGATACGAAGAACCTGGATGATGATGGATGGTGTAGTGGACGAACGCGGAGGTGCCAGAGCAGGGCAGAGCAGCTACTCAAAATCCTACAAAACACAAATAACAAAAAGATCAAAAGGACACCGGGACAAATGTCCCGGTTCCACACAGAATAAAATTGGGTAGAAACCCGAAAAGAAGAAAGAAAAGAAATGGAAAAGGGTAGAGACAACCTGATCACTGATCCGCGGGAGGGGTGGAGGTTGAGTGGGGATGGTTGAAATGTTAAACCGCTGCTCCATCTGCTGTCGCCAAGCGAGCTCTTCCTTGTGTTTGGCGGACTGGTCGGCCATAAACTGCTGTAGAGCAGCCCAACGCTCGTTCTGGGTCTCCTCTTGTGTCACCCGGTCCTTCTGCCATTGATGTGAACCGGCGGAGTAATCTAGCTGCCACTTCTCAATACGCGCCAGTCTCTCATTCATCTCCGTGGTGATTTGCGCTCGCGACGGCTGCCGTTCAACTGACGTGCAATGTTCAAAATTCTCTGAAAGGTCGATGCGCCGTGCTATGGCAAGTTCAACACCTATATGCTCAATCGGGATACGAGGAATATCGGGGCCCCATTTGTCACCGAGCTGGAGGTTGTCGATCAGAATTGAAATGAAAGGTCCTCTTGGAAGCTCAGAAGGGAGCTTCTTGGCGGTAGTACGCTTGTGAAAGAATCGTGCAAGCCACCATCCGGGATGCAGGTTGGCATCCTCTTGTAAAACACGGAATAATACGAGCTCCTCCAAAGAAACGTGGTGACGGCTCGTCTTGCTGCAATAAACACAGAGATTGCACCCAAACATAATGCAAGAATTTAAGAATAGGGTGAAAGATGTCACCGACCGTGGGGTTGATGATAGGCGAGATCTTATTTTCACAGGAGGCCCATCTCCATACATCTGGGTAAGGAGCACTTGTAATGGAGTATGTGTCCTCGAAACCAGCTAATGTCGTATCGAAATTGACGTGCGGATCCAGCAAGTGGCTGAACTCACGAAGGGACTTCTCATGAAGAACACCACCGAGGCGAAAGGAAATGAATTTCTGCTCACGAATGGGCTTCGGGGTGAGGCGCCGGAATGAACTCCAAAACTCCTGGAGGGCGACAAGCGGGTAGGGGAGCCATGAGTGGTCAGCACTCGCAAACCGGCTTTATGAAGGGTGGTGTCGATGGTCGAGTGCCAAGCCGGATTGTGCGCCTTGAGACTGTCTAGAGAAAGAACTGCCACTTTAGCTGGAGGAATGTCTTTGATCTTCTGAAAGACCTCTAGGTGGTGTGGTTCCAGGGCTGCGATGAAGGGATGTAGGGCACCATTGGCAGGCGTAGGAATAGAGGAAACAGGAGTCGCAGGGGTTGATGCATCCTTGAGAATGATGGCCACAGCCGTCGATGTTCGTGCAGCTGGGCTTTTGGTCGGGAGGCTGGTGTCCGTGTCTGTCGAGCTGAGGATCGCTGCGCTCTATCTGCGCTGGTAGTCTTAAAACGTTTGGGTGCCCTGTAAAACACAACTCAGAGATGACCAGCATCAGATGACAAGAATCTTACCCCACACTTAGGTTGAAAAGTGGGGCAAGGAAAGTAACCGAGAGATCATTGAATCAAGATATAGCAGTAAAGAACTGTCAATTCATTTAGCAAGCATGAGGAATGAAATGATTCATTAACACGATCTCACAGACAACAAGTCACGATCCTTAAAAGGTTACAAAGGAATGCCAGAACCTAGCCAATTGACACCGACGAATCAATCAAGAAAAACGAGGGAGAACCAAAAAGTCAACCATAGTGAACCATGCCGAATACCGAAAGTCAAAAAGCCAAAAGATTCACAATCAAGGGTTGAACAACTAACCGTGAAGACATGATTCGAGAAAACGATTGGAAATCCGAGGAATCGATGAAAAACTTGAAAACTAGGTCGGCCGGAACCAGAGCTGAAAGGCTCCGATTCTAGGGATTTGAACAAGGGCTGGGCAAGGGAGAAGGGCGGCGGCCAAAGGAACGGCGGCAGCTTGGCAATCGGCGGTCAGGTGATGGTGACGAGCGGTCGGGCGGCGATGGATTTCAAAGCAGGGAGGAGAGGGAGTCGGCTGAGGTTTTCGGGTGGGGAGGGGTAGTTTATTTCGCGAAAACAGAAAACCGAAAAGGCCTTATATACCGGTGGAAAAATAAAAAATTTTCGGCGAAAAGGATGATAGATTTTTGGCGAAAATCTCAGTTTAAATGAAGAAATGTTTTCGGCAAAAAGGTGGTAGTCTCGGTTCGAAAAGTCGAAACAGGAGGAACAGGTCGATTATAAACACATGTTTTCGGCGAAAATAATGGAACATTTTCGCCGAAAATTTATTTGAAAATGGCGGCAATTTTTTTTTAACTGGGGTTTAAAACAAAAACGACTCAAAATGAAAAAATAACTGACTCCAGCCGTGGGTTGCCTCCCACAAAGCGCTCTTGTTTAACGTCCATGAGCTGGACGATACCTAGATCCGTGTCAAGGTTCTAACGTGAAGTAGTGCATGTCGATGGAGGAAACAGCTAATCCCTGCAGATATCTCTTGAGCCTATGACCGTTGACCATAAATGGCTCTTGATCATGTAATTTAATCAAGACGTTGCCCAAAGACGCCTGTCGCACCACGGTATAAGGGCCGGACCAACGGGACTTCAGTTTACCCGGAAAGAGCTTCAATCGAGAGTTATACAAAAGGACTTCATCTCCGGGGTAGAACTGCTTGATCGTGTTTAACTGGGAATCATGAATCCTCTTAGTGCGCTCCTTGTACAGCTTCGTGCTTTCATATGCATGGAGACGGTGCTCTTCAAGCTCAGCGATCTGGTCGTGGTGGTGATTACCTGCTACTGCATAGCTCATGTTCAACTCTTTATTAGCCCAGAATGCCTTGTGCTCAAGCTCAACTAGCAAATGACATGCCTTGCCATAAACCAGCTGATACGGTGAGGTACCGATAGGAGTCTTGTAGGCAGTTCGATAAGCCCATAAGGCATCGTTAAGCTTAGATGACAAGTCCTTGCGAGACCGGCCAACTGTCCTATCAAGAATCCGCTTGAGCTCACAGTTCGTCACTTCTGCCTGACCATTAGCTTGAGGATGGTAGGCTGTGGACATTCGGTGGGTGACGCCAAAGCGTTTGCACACCCGGTTGAATTGTCCGTGGAAGTGGGTATCCCTATCGCTTATGATAAAGCGTGGTGAACCAAAACGCGTGAAAAGACGGGTAAGGAACCGACCTACCACTCTTGAATCGTTAGTGGGCAACGCTTCAGCCTCAGCCCACTTGGAAACATAATCAACGGCCACAAGAATGTACTTGTTTCCGTTGGAGGGAGTGAACGGACCCATAAAATCAATTCCCCAAACATCAAAGATCTCAATAGTTAAAGAAACAATTTGGGGCATCTCATTACGGTTAGAGATGTTACCTGATCGTTGGCATGCATCACAATGACGAACAAAAGCGTCACAGTCACTAAATATTGAAGGCCAGTAACAACCTGTTTCGAGTACCTTTCTTGCCGTGCGATTTCCACCGAAATGTCCTCCGAACTGTCCTTCATGACACTTACGCATGATGTTGGCTGCTTCGATGTAGGAGACACATCTTCGGATCATCCCATCAGTACTAATGCGGTATAAGAAGGGCTCATCCCAGAAGTATGACTTGGCTTCCTTGAAGAGCTTCTTACGTGCATTAAAGTCCAGTTGAGGAGGTACAATGCCGTGAGAGAGATAATTAGCCAAGGTAGCATACCAGGGCTCTTCTGAGTCGGTCGCGTTAATTAGCTCTTGAGCGTGAGGGATTGCCCAGAGTTCAATGGCTACGCTGTTGACCTGTTCATAAGTTTCCACACGCAACAGCTCATCAGAGAAAGAATCATTGATCGGGGTTGCAGAGGACTTACCTGTCTGTGATTCCTCAAGTCGGGAAAGATGATCAGCGGCTAAATTCTCTGCTCCCTTCTTATCTTTAATCTCTATATCGAACTCTTGGAGGAGGAGGATCCAGCGGATGAGACGTGGCTTTGAGTCCTGCTTGGCTAATAGATGGCGTAGAGCAGCATGATCTGTGTAGACGATGGTATGTGAAAGAACCAGATACTGTCTGAACTTGTCGAAGGAGAAGATGATGGCCAGGAGTTCTTTCTCTGTAGTAGTGTAGTTTCTCTGAGCATCATTCAGCGTCTTGCTAGCAAAATATATAGGATGAAACCTCTTCTCCTTTCTCTGACCAAGAACTGAGCCCACAGCAAAATCACTCGCATCGCACATAATTTCGAATGGAAGATTCCAATCTGGTGCTGTAAGGATCGGTGCGGTGGTGAGTTGGGTCTTCAAAGTTTCAAAAGCTTCAAGACAAGCTTTATCAAAAACGAAAGGAACATCTTTCTCAAGAAGCTTCATCATTGGAAGAGTGATCTTGGAGAAGTCTCTGATGAACCTCCGGTAGAATCCGGCATGACCGAGGAAACTCCAAACTGTCTTAACTGAGGTCGGTGGTGGTAAGCTGGCTATGGTTTCAAGCTTAGCACGATCGACTTCTATACCAGTTTTAGAGATCCTGTGGCCCAGAACAATGCCTTCGGTAACCATGAAATGACATTTCTCCCAACTAAGAGCTAGGTTGGTCTCCTCACAACGAGCCAGCACCTTGTCTAGATTAGCCAGACATTTGGAAAATGAATCTCCATAGACGGAGAAGTCGTCCATGAACACCTCCACCACATTCTCTACCAGATCTCCAAATATAGCAAGCATGCATCTCTGAAAGGTAGCAGGAGCGTTACATAAACCAAATGGAATACGACGATAAGCAAACGTACCAAATGGGCAGGTGAAGGTCGTCTTCTCTTGATCATCAAGCTCGATGGGGATTTGGAAGTAACCGGGCATCCCATCTAAGAAACAGTAGTATTCATGCCCAGCCAATCGTTCAAGCATCTGGTCAATTAATGGCAGTGGAAAGTGATCCTTCTTGGTGGCGTCATTGAGTCGGCGATAATCGATACAGACTCTCCATTCGGTAACTGTGCGGGTAGGAATGAGTTCACCCTTTGGATTAGGGATAACTGTGATTCCGCCTTTCTTCGGAATAACTTGAGTCGGACTTACCCAAGGACTGTCGGCGATAGGATAGATGATATTGGCATCTAGGAGCTTGAGTACTTCCTTCTTCACAACTTCGTGCATCAGAGGGTTAAGTCGGCGTTGCGGTTGTCTGACCGGTTTGAATTCTTCATCGACGACTATCCGATGTTTGCAGAAGGTTTCAAAGATGCCTCTGATGTCTTCCAACTGCCAGGCAATAGCTCGGACATGCTTCTTGAGTAGTCTGATCAATTGCTCTTTCTGCTCGGGAGATAGATTCTTATTAATGATGACTGGTAACTGGCAGTCTTTTCCCAAGAATGCATACTCTAGGTGGTCAGGCAGCTCCTTCAAAACAAGTTCTGGCGGATTCTCATATGAGGTAGTAATCCGACTCGATGCTGGCTCGATGTGTGGAGGCGCATGGAGGGGTGTAAATGTCTCCTTCTGCTCGTCCAACGCATCTTGCCATTGGCGCTGCTCTGGGTCTTCTAATGCACTGTCAATCCCTGAAATCAAACATAACTCTAGTGGATCACTAGATAAAGCATTAGTAAAGAAGTTGGCCGAAGCCAACTCTAAGGGATCAACAATATAACAGTTATCATCTTGAGCAACAGAGTATTTTATGCTATCTTTAATGCGAAATGCAACGTTCTCCTGTCCTACATTCAAAGTTAAGAGGCCTTGTTTGCACTTAATATTTACACCAGCAGTTGCTAAGAAGGGTCGACCTAGGATAAGTGTTCCGTCTAACTCTCGGGTATCTAGGACCACAAAATCTGCAATTATAGTGAACGGACCACAGTAAACAGCTACATCTTCTATTACACCCCTAGGTTGTTTGACAGACCTATCGGCCAACACAAGATGCAAGGTAATCGGTTTTAATTGCCCTAGGTTTAGCTTTTCATAAAGATAGACAGACATAACATTAATAGAAGCACCAGAATCAACCAGACTGCGCTCAATTGGAATGCCATTAATAATGCATGGTAATGTAAAATGTCCGGGATCAGAACACTTAGCTGGGGGTGGTGGCAGCTGTCGCATGGGAGATGGCACACCGAATAGAGAAGCACATTCACTAGTAAGCATGACGGAGTATGCCTCTCCGTTCTTCACTTTCTTCACTAGGTCTTTAAAGAACTTTCCAAGTGGTGGTATAATCTCTGCAGCATCTGTCACTGGTATCTTGATTTCTGCAGTTTTAAGAACATTGTACCACTTCTTATACTGAGTGTCATGATCCTTGGCTTTGCTCCTTGCAGCTTTTGGGAAGGGAATCCGAGGCACATATGGCGCCAAGACAGGCTCAGGAGCTGTCCTGGGAGGAGAGGTTGGTACTACCTCTTCTTCCTCTTTCGTGATATCTTCAATCTCTGGCATATCCATGGCAGCACTAGTATCTGGTATCACGTTAGGTTCCGGAGCCTTTGGATCAGTTGTTTGCTTGCCGCTCCTGGTAGTAATAGCTTGAGCGTGCTCGCTGTTAACACCGGAGTCTGTTTGAAATGCTCCTGGATTAAGGAGAGGATTGCTAGTAAAAAGTTTAGCCATACTGCTTATTGCATCCTCTATTCTTTGGCTTTAAGCTCTCTGTCCTTGATTGAGTGCAGCTTGAGCTTTTAACTGAATGTCATGGTCGTCAAGTCTGCTCATGATCTGTTCAAACTTCTTCTCATAATCTATTTCTCTGTTATAATACGGCTTTTCTTGAAACTGGCGTTGTCCTCCAATGAATCCCGGAGGTCTATAATAAGGATCTACTAACCGGTTGCTCTGGTTTCGTGGCACATAGTTTCTGTAACCGGCATAGCCTTTCTGATTGTTGGCGAAGCCTTGATTAATGAAGTTTACCTCTTCTGTAGACCAGACTTCTGTTTGACCGAAGTTGAGGCAGCTGCCACCGTTATGAGCACATGATCCACACCATCCACAGTCAACCGAAAAGACGGTAGCTGGTGGGGGATCGAGAGGAATACCAGCCGCTTGTAGATGTTTCTGAACCTCTGACTTGATCTGTTCTGCAACACTTATCTGACTCTTGGTTCCTTCTCATTGTCTCTCCCAGCTTCTAGATTTTGAAGCACAACTAGCAAAATGCAGAAGAGCATCCTCAGGAGTAAGGGCGGTACAATCTCCGCCAGCTAGGGAGTTGACCCAATTTGCAGATTCTTCGCGCATACCACGAGCAAAGAATTCAGCCAGTTGTCTTTGTTCATACCCATGGTGAGGACAGTTGAAGAGCAGAGATTGGAATTCATTCCAAGCGTCATACAGGCTTGCATCTTCTCTCTGGGTGAACCTGGAGATGCGATCTTTATAAGCAGTCGTCCTTGCTGGTGGAAAATATTCTTCAACAAAGTCTTGAGCTAATGTCTCCCAGTCAGTGTAGTAACCTGGTGGCCTGCTTTCAAGCCAATGCTTAGCTGCACCTCTGAGAGAGAATGGAAAAGCTCGGAGATATAAAGCGTTCTTGTTGAGGTTCCCAGACTTGAAAGTGTCACAAACAGCCAGAAAGTCATCTATATGCGTGCAGGGGTTATCATCTGGCCTCCCTTCGAATTGTATGTCCCTAGAGATTAATTCCAAGAGAGGTATCTTAATCTCATAGTCAGGATCATCGTCATTAGAGAGCACTATGATGGGGGACCGAAAGTTAGTTGCGCGCGGCTTACTGTAGTCCACGACGCTCCTAGGAGTAGCCATTGCTGTAAGGGAAGATGGAACGGAATTGATCCGTTTCTGTACCTGCTATGATCTGCAAGAGACAAAAACAAACACAATCGGTGTAAAATCGAAGTGTGATGGAAATGAAAGATGGAAAGGTAGAAGAATAAAAATGCCAACTATTCTTTCAACAAAATAGAAGAGTACCCGGCAACGGCGCCAATTTCATGAACGCTGCAGAGCAGTGTAGTCAAATAACTACCAAGCTGTGAAGCTAGGGTAGATCGTATTCCAGGGTTTCCTCTACTTCCTTACTCAAAGATGTTGGCAATTTAAATTCAAGGTCCAACACGTTGTGCGTAATGTGAGTTCCACGACTTCTAACTAAAACGCAAGGCGAAAGGAAATGAAATAAAACGAAGAAATACTAAAGATTGATTGATTGACTAAGAAAGATGACAGACAAGCTTAGACTTCGAATCCCCCTTAGATCACCAGAGCAACAACAGTCAACGGACCAGCGATTTTCGATTCTAGTTCATTCAGTTCACAAACACCACCATAACTCCTGACCCTTAGGTTTAAGATTGGCGAACGTTCGCTCTATCCGATCTAGCTACCACGATTAATTAGCCGCCCGGGTACGATCACCTCTCGCAACGACTTAACTTAACTGGTGCAAATTCTAATGATTAATGAGTTACTCTTGCAATGGATCAACCCTAATCGGTTCCTACGAAAGGCACACTCCAATTATAAGGTTAATTGTTCAATTTGATGTTTTAAAGTAAGGCGAGCGTTCGCTTCTATCCTTAGCTTAACAAGAATCTAATCTAGGTGGCCAAACCAGACAAGAAACATGAACAATGAAGAACAAATCAAACATGAAAGATGAAACTGAATGAATTTCGAATCTAATCACCGCCGATCCGTGACCGCTTTAGGCCCTGGGTCACATAGGGTTCATCTAATCTAAGCTACACAAGTTTAGCTGCTCATATTCAATCCAGAAGAACCAAGAAGAACAAGAAATACATCTCAGGTAGGGAAGCACAGAGAAGAACTGTAAAACCTAATTTCGATGAATCCTTGCAGCTTCAATCTGCCGGATTTTCAACTCCTAGCACTGGCTCTCCGAGATAGGTGGATGGCGTCACGATCCGTTCCTCGCTCTTCGAACCCTCTCTACTTGTTTTCTACCTCTCCCTCCTAGCTGTGTGTTCTGTTGTAAGTTGTCGGGTCCGTCTTTAGTGATATCCGTGTTTTTTAGTATTTATACCCATACGGCGATTTCTGAATTTCCACTGGGATTTTCGCCGAAAATCTAAGGATATTTTTGGTGAAAATATCTGTTTAAATGTGACTGCGTCCATCTGTTTCTTCCGGTTGATTCTGGTTGAAGTTTTCGCCGAAGATGATTATGAATTTTCGCCGAAGGCTTCCTCTCGATCAGGTCAGTGAATTCTTCTTCCATTTTCGGCGAAAACCCAGGGGTATTTTCGCCGAATATATATGTGTAAATGGGGCAGGAATTATTTTGGGTTGAACGACTTTTCTTGCTGATGCGGGGGTGATTCCTCGGGGTTCCAGTGCCTTAGACACGTCCTTGGCTACCACATTTGATGGCGAACACCTGTGCTAATCATGAAAACACTATAAAACCATCAAATAGACCCGAAACGGGCCAAGGTAACACAAAAGGCATGAGATGAATTGGTTTAGTGAATATTCACTAATCTACCCTGAAAACTGTGTCTTAAGCACGGAAATGTCGCTTAATCAAGGCTGATAATCACGTTATTTCGAGTGTCATCATGGGTCAATTCTCTAGCTGAAGGGGATTGCACTACGCTTACACCTGAAGCTGCTCTTCTTCACTTCGCCAACTGTGCCTCCAAGTCAAGGAACTGGGAACGACAATCCGAAGGATCCAGAGGCAAGATTGATCTTGAAGCAGCTATTAAGGCAGAAGTAGAGAAGCCTTTGAAGAAGTCTTCCACACCGATCAAACCGCCGACAGCTGCTGTCTACGTTGCCGATTGCGAGTGGTGTGGAGCTTGCGCACATAATGGAGGCCGGTGCCAGAATTTTGGTAAGACAGAAGTCCAGTCCGCCGAAGAAGTCAATTTTGTTCAACAAGGCTTCGTAAACAATCAGAATGGTTATGCTGGCTACTGTAACTTCAGGCAGCAAGGGAACTATCAAGACAGACCTCCCTACAATAATGGCGCCAACCATAACCAGAATCAAAATGCCCGTCAACCTGGTCCAGCTCAGGATCAGAAGCCGAACCATCCGCCGGCAGGTGTCTACCAGCCGCCGCATCGTAATCTGGGTAATTATGGAACTGCTCCTGGCAATCGCCAGAATCAATATCTTAACAATACATATCCGTCAAGAGAACAATGTTACCAGACTTGATGATCACGCAGCAGAATCAAAGAGAGAACAATGTTAGTGATCTCGACAAGAAGCTTAGTCAGATCATTACCAGACTTGATGATCACGACAGTCAATTCAAGGCTCAAGCTCTTCTCAATCAAGAACAGATCACCGCCGGTCAAAGAATTGAGCAAGCCGTGAACAACATATCGAGCATGCTGACATCTGGTCGACCATTTGGCCAACTTCCGAGCCAAACAGAGCCAAATCCGAGAAAGGAGCAAGCCAAGATGGTAACTGTTCAAGATCCTTCAAGCTCATCTTCTAATACTTCTACTGATTTATGTAGGATGCCTGACACTCCAGAGAAGAAGGAAGCACAGAAAGTGGCGCCTAAGGAGTATGATCCTCCTCTCGTCCCGTACGTCGTGAAGCCTCCTTTCCCCAGAGCATTGCTGCCACATGCGAGGATCGAGACTGGTATGAAGGGGAACAAAGAAGGATATCCTGACATTCGTAACAAGATGCCTACCTCTCCATATCCAGCTAAGTGTTCTGATCCCGGATCTTTCACTCTGCCGCTTGTTATTAATGATATTGAAATAGAGCGTAGTTTAGTGGATCTAGGCGCATCTGTTAATGTTATGCCTATGAGCTTATTTGAAAAATTGAACTTAGGAGAACTTGAACCAACTAGTATGCAACTCGTCTTTGCCGATAGATCACTTAAAACTCCTAGAGGAGAAATAAAAGACGTTGTTACTAAATGCGGTCCCTTCCCGTTCTTAGCTGACTATGTGATTATAGACACTAGTGAGGATGATTCTACCATTCTTATAGGTCGACCCTTCATGGCTACTACTGGAATGCAAATTAACGTTCCAAGTGGTTCTTTGACTTTAAGGATTGGTAAAGACACAATAACGTTTCGTCTTAAAGATGGCATGAAATATAAATCTAAGACTGAAGAATCTCATTGCCTATCTGTTGAAACTGTGGAGTTGACTCCGGTCAACTCCGTTACTGATGTCTCTTCTAGTGTGCCCAGATCTGTTGTTACTGCAGGTGCTGAACAGGTTATTAAGCAGAAACAAAAATCTGTTCTTCAAAAGCCGCCAAAGAAGAAGGAACTGCAAGCCTCTTCTAAACCGCCAAGCAAGGAGTCTGGCAAGTCAAGGAGGCAGAATCACAAGAAGACGAAGACCTAAATGGTCTGGAGACTAGTTGTGCCACCATCTTCATCCGAGCCAGCTGCACCATCAATTCGTTCCGAGCTACCGGCGCCGGAACAAGTATGGAAGGAGAAGCCGAAAGCATCTCCTAAGGAAATACTGACGATCACCGATCCTGGTGATATCAAGCCGAAGACTAAAGAGAAGACGAAGCTGAAAGCCTTCATTCCATTCACCGTCCTCCTCATAGAAGATAACCCCTTGACGGAGCTCTTTGGCCCGTTCAAGTTCATTGATCACCTTCCCGGCGGACGTACCAAGCTATTGCACGTGAACGGGAAGAGATTCACGCTCACTGGAGAAGCCCCGAAGCTCTACTTCATGAACTCCGACGCGAGCGTTAAGGAGAATCTGAGTTGGGATGTCTCCTAATACCGTCCAGGTATCGTCCAGCTCAAGGACGTTAATGAAAGAGCACTTCGTGGGAGGCAACCCACGGCTGGAGTAAGTTTTTCATTTGTGTCAAACTTTGTGTTTTAGAGTCAGTTCGGGGGAGCCAAAAGTGTCAGTTTGTTTGATTTATTATTTTTCGTGTGTAGTCTGTCTGTCGTAGTGTCGTTGAGAAGTTGATTGCGGTTATTCCAATTTTTGGGGATTTAACTTTGATTTCCTGAAGTTTGCTGGATTTGCGAAAATATTTTCAATCGAACAGTTCAACATTTTTGACGAAAATGCACCCCTATTTTCGGCGAAAGCGCCCTTTGAAATTTCACCGAGTTTTCCAAACTTCCCTATTTCACTTTTTCGGCCGAAAATGTATTATTGTTTTCGACAAAAACATCTTTGAAAAATCGGCAGTGATTTTAACTGGTATTTTTGGCGAAAACTTGCACTTATTTTAACCGAAAATACAAGGCAAATTTCGGACCTTATCCCTTTAAAATCCGGTCGACCCTCTCTCTCTTCCTTCTTTCATTTTGAACCAAAACCAAAACTCCCCCTCCTGTTTTCGAAAACCGCCGACCGCCTCCACTATTTTTCGCCGCCGCCGACCAAACCCACCGCTGACCGCCGCCGCTCCCTTCCCCTCCCATTTCTGATCACTTTGAGCCCTAGAACACCAGAATCGGAGCTCTACAGCTCTAGTTCTCCGAAACCCTAAAATCCTCAGTTTTCCACTGATTTCTCCCAAACCGTTCATTTTTCGCACCCATGGCTTCAAGGTAAGTTGTAGAACTTTTCATTACGAATCTTTTGACATATTGGATGCTGAATTTCGTTGGGGTTGACTTTTCAGTTTGCCTCGTTTTGTGTGCCGACTGATTTCGTGTGAACTAGGTTAGCTGAACTATTTGGACTGTTCTAGCATGCTTAGGGAGTGTTGAGCTTAATTTTCATATCAATTGATCATGTGTTGCTATGCATAAGATGAATTCTGTGTAATGTTGACTTTCGAGAAATGTCGTTTGACTTTGAACTGTTCTTGATCATTTGGCTGCCTTATGTGCTCATTATCGTTCATATCATTGTGTTTGCCATCTGAGATCATATTATACCGTCATTTCCCACCTTGAGATAGTCTTGCCATGATTAGGGTTCAATATGCTATAATGTTGTCTTTTTGAATGTCGGTTTGACTTCTGATCCCTAGTTATATTATGAACGTTCTGGCTAGACCTGTGCATGTTCAATGAATTATCCTGGTTACCGGTTCATTTACTTTGCTTACCCCCCTCGGTTTTCCTCATTTCTCTGTGAAATTGAGTTTTTCGACTAAGTGTGGGGTGGGTTACTAGTTAATTAATCTGGTTTCATTTCTGGTTTTAGGAACACCACTTATGAGCGCAGGACCAAGGCGCGACTAGACGTCGCCTCAAGCTCCAGAGCCCCCGCTCCCGTCACACCCTGATATGAACCAAAGCCAAGGTTGGCTCAATCCACACAACTCGGTTTGAACAATTTGCAAACGAAAACACAATCAGGATAGAAGATGGAAATCGGACCAGAACCCTTAGCTATAGAGCTAAGAACTCGAGGTATCAAGTGTGTGCGGTACCACGAACTAAGGGGTGAATACCCTTATCTTGATAAACCAAACTCCCTAAGCCAAGCAACAACGAGCAAAAGCTTAAAGGAACAAATACTGTAAACCGAAGTCTGAATTCTTTTAATTGTGAGCAAACAAGCTGATTTGAAACAAACTACAAAGAACCCTTTAAATAGGGTAGGAGAAAATGTGTCCTACACCAGATTTGATGAATCTAGTCATCTAGAAAAACAACACAATTAATTGTTCGCACTTAACTAAGTACATCCCCTTGTTCCAAAGTGGAAGTGAATGAACATTAATGCAAGTGCATGGTTCCAATGTGGAAGTGAATGAACATGAAAACAAGTGCATGAATGAAGATGAATTTCGTTCATGAGACCCCTCAACTTTCCGATATGGCAGAATGGTCACTGAAGATCACAAAACGTTTGAATCTTGCCGTTGGATCATCATTGAGTCTCGCCAACCATCCTAAGTAATGTCCAGCATCCTTGCTCCAATTCTTCATGCTTTGGCATACTCCAAGCCTCCATGAATGTTGCCACCTTGTCCCTGAGGGCTTTGGTTTGACTCCTAGTGATTGGACCAGTTGATGACCCAAGGATGTCCCCATCATTCCTCCCTTCTTGAAAAGGATTCGTCCTCGAATTTGAATCTGCAAAATCATCATAAAAAGGGGTTAAGTCGGCAACATTAAAAGTAGCACTAACGCCATAGTCTCCTGGTAAGTCTATGCGATATGCATTGTTATTTATGCGTTGCAAAACTTTAAAAGGACCCTCCCCTCTAGCTAGCAGCTTTGACTTTCTCTGTCCTGGAAACCGCTCCTTTCTGAAATGTATCCAAACGAGATCTCCTGGTTCATACACCTTTTCCTTGCGTCCTTTGTTGGCATTTTGAACGTACTGCTTTGTCCTACGCTCAATGTTTAGTCTAGCTTTCTCGTGCATCTCTTTAACATACTTTGCTTTTGCTTCCCCATCTGTATTAGATAACTCATGCAAAGGCAAAGGTGATAGATCCAAGGGAGTCAATGGATTAAATCCATACACAAGTTTGAATGGTGTATACTTAGTAGCCAAATGCACAGCCCTATTATATGCAAACTCAACATGTGGCAAACACTCTTCCCAAGTTTTAATGTTGGACTTGATTATGGCTCTAAGCAATTGTGATAACGACCTATTGACTACTTCAGTTTGACCATCAGTTTGTGGATGACAAGTAGTAGAGAATAGTAGCTTCGTTCCTAGTTTACCCCAAAGTGTTTTCCAGAAAAACTAAAAAAACTTAGAGTCACGATCCGACACAATAGTATGAGGCATTCCATGCAATCTAACAACTTCCCTAAAGAACAAGTTAGCAATATGAGATGCATCATCAGTTTTATGACATGGAATGAAATGTGCCATTTTTGAGAATCTATCGACCACCACAAAAATTGAATCTCTACCACCCCTAGTCCTAGGCAAGCCTAACACAAAGTCCATAGATATATCAATCCAAGGTGCAGTAGGAATAGGGAGAGGAGTGTATAACCCGTGTTGAGCTTTGAGATATTTCAATGACTCGTGATCAGAATGGATGACAAACTCCTTTGGCCATAGGTAGTGTTGCCAAGTCTCTAATGCTCGAACAAGTGCATATAATTCCTTATCGTAAGTTGGGTAATTCAGAGTAGCTCCATGCAACTTTTCACTGAAGTATGCAATCGGTTTCTTTTCTTGCATGAGCACAGCTCCTATTCCAATTCCTGAAGCATCACACTCGATCTCAAATGCCTTGCTGAAATCGGGTAGCATCAGAACTGGTGCATTGGTGAGTCTCTCCTTTAATAGCTCAAATGCCTCTTGTTGAGGTGTTCCCCAATGAAAGGGTACATCCTTTTTCACTACGGCAGTGAGTGGTGCAGCAATAGTACTGAAATCCTTCACAAATCTTCGATAGAAACTGGCCAAACCATGAAAGCTCCTAACATCATATATGTTTGTGGAAATTGGCCAAGACTTGATTGCCTCTATTTTCTCCTCATCAACCCTGATTCCTGTAGAACTAACAACAAAGCCAAGAAACACAAGGTGATCGGTGCAAAAGACGCACTTTTTCATATTGGCAAACAGTCTTTCCTTTCTAAGGGTTTCTAACACCAATTTTAAGTGTCCACCATGATCCTCTAAATTAGATGAGTAAACCAGAATATCATCGAAGTAAACGACTACAAATCTGCCTATGAAAGCCCTAAGCACATGGTTCATCAATCTCATGAATGTACTAGGTGCATTTGTCAAACCAAATGGCATAACCATCCACTCATATAAACCATGTTTAGTTTTAAATGCGGTTTTCCATTCATCTCCTTCCTTCATTCGAATTTGGTGATATCCAGATTTTAAATCAATTTTTGAAAAGATAGAAGCACCATGTAACTCATCTAGCATATAATCAAGTCTAGGAATAGGATGACGATACTTTACCGTGATGTTATTGATCGCTCGACAGTCGACGCACATCCTCCATGATTTATCCTTCTTTGGCACGAGGATAACCGGTACGGCACAAGGGCTCATGCTTTCTCGAACGTGCCCTTTGTCCATTAACTCATCCACTTGTCTCTGAAGCTCTTTGGTCTCTTCCGGATTGGTTCTATATGCGGCCTTGTTAGGGATGGATGCTCCTGGAACACAGTCGATTTGGTGCTCAATTCCCCTAATTGGTGGTAGTCCTTTAGGAATCTCCTCCGGAAAGATATCTTCAAATTCCTGTAATAATGAAGAGATAACACTAGGAAGAGAATCAGTTACACTAGCATAATCAGAATTCAAACACCCTTATATACGATAACCACGAGTGGCATCCTAGAAGTTAAGGTTTTGTTGATCTCACCACGTGTAGCTAAAAGGTTTTCTCTCCTCTCGGCCTCACCTTTTCGAGCTCTATGACATACCATTTCTGTTTTTGCACTCGAAGGGGTGTCACTCTGTTTCTTTTCACTCTTCTCTCTTGTTTTGAGCTCCATCTCTTTCTTCTCTCTAGCCTCACGAAATTTTTGCTTCTCCAATTGATCTTGGTACAATTCGGTTGGTGACAAAGGCTTGAGCTTGTAGGTTTGCCCCTTATGGGTTAAGGAATATCGATTAGCCCTCCCATCATGAAGAGAAAATCGATCAAATTGCCATGGCCTCCCAAGCAGAATATGAGCAGCCTCCATAGGTACTACGTCGCAAAGAATTTCGTCAGTATATCGACCAATACTGAAAGGGACGTATACCTGCCTTGTCACTTTTAGCTCTCCTGCTTTGCTAAGCCATTGAAGTCTATATGGCTTAGGATGTCGAATGGTGGTGAGCTTCATGCCTTCTACCAGATCTTGACTTGCTACATTCGCGCAACTTCCTCCATCGATAACCAGATTACAAAGTTTGTTGTGGATGACACAACGAACATGGAATAGGTTCTCCCGCTGATCCAACTCGTCTTTAACTAGAGTGCTCAATGCTCGAATGGCCACTCTATTGAACTTGACCAAACCTTCTAGAACCTTTTCTTCCTCTTCCTCAGATTCCTCCTCTTTGATTTCACCTCCTTGGAACTCCTCCTTGTCGTCCTCATCATCCGTGAACACCTCTCCATTTTGGATCACCATAGTGGCTTTATTAGGGCAGTCCCTAGCCATATGTGCATGCCCTTGACATTTGAAACAAAGAATTCCACTCGGCCGATTAGTAGTATTTGAAGAACCAGATTTAGGATTTGGGGTACCTTGAGTGGTTTTAGGTTTGTTAAGGTTTCCAGAGGTGCCTTCCTCTTTCTTCATGGTATTCGTCTTCCATGATGGTGTGGTAGTGGTTGGTGTATTGAATCTCCGTCCAGTGCCAAGTTTGAGTTGCTTCTCCACTCGTATTGCAAGTCGCACCAATTCATCATAGTCGATGAAATTCTGCAAGTTGACTTCATAGGTGATTTCCCTCTGTAAGCCTCCTAGGAAACGTGCAATCTTGGCATCCTCATCTTCAATTAGATCCAATCGAGACACTATCATCTCGATCTCCTTATGGTAGTCTTCAACAGTCATACCACCTTGCTTTAAAGCTTGTAACTTAGTGTGTAAATCTCGGCAATAAGAAGCTGGAACATACTTCCTTTCATGACACGTTTCACATCCTCCCATGTTCCAAAAGGCCTCTTCCCTTCGCGCT
Source organism: Linum lewisii (assembly GCA_034768395.1). Taxonomy (NCBI): domain Eukaryota; kingdom Viridiplantae; phylum Streptophyta; class Magnoliopsida; order Malpighiales; family Linaceae; genus Linum; species Linum lewisii. Next base: position 22,737,494 of record CM068303.1, on the reverse strand, counting down.
CCCTTTGTCTAACTTGCTGACTCCACCAAACAGAAGCGTAGTCAGTAAATTCTACAACAGCAAGGGTTACCTTCTTGCGATCAGAAAATTGATGGCATTGGAAGAAGAATTCCATCGCCCTCTCCCAATCGAGATATGCATCCAGGTTTGATTTCCCTTGGAATTTGGGAACCGAAATTTTCACTCCTCGGATATCATCATCCAGCATCACTCCTCTTAAAGCTTCTCTATGTGAACTTACTCCACCTCGTGGAGGTGCGTCATCCTCCACATCAGAATCATCTACCCTTGGCTGATTATTCTGGATGGCCGCGGTGAGGGTTTGAGCCATAGTGTTGAGTGCTTCATGGAACTCCATCCTCATCGCATTCATTGCTGCTTCGAACCCTGCTGGATCTGTCATCTTGAACAATGATTAGTCACAATGGCCTCACCAACTCTCTCTAATGAACCTCACACACTCTTTCTTTTGCCTCTCGTGTTTCACACAAGTTTTTGGTGAGAAAAGGATGAAACAGAAATCGGCAATAAGCAATTCGTTATGAGCAGTTGCAAGTTTCTTCAAAGCTTTAGAAGTCAAGTAATTCGAAATTCAAGTAAACACAACCCTAGCTGAGTTCACTCTAAGCCCTAGTCAGATTTCTTTGCTGGGTTTTCGACAAACAAACTATTCAAAATGAATTTGACTTTGAAAGAACAGAAATTGTTTACCCCCCTTTCTTAGAATTCCGCTATAACTTCTAGACACAATCTTGGTGAGGTGGCTTTGCTTTGATTGGGTCGAAATTATTCTTTTGGACCTCTTGATTTTTAAACTTTGTTTCTTCTTAACCTGCACACCAGCTTTTACCACCAAGAAATGGTTAGTACAAAACTATAAATCTGAAATCACACAAATCACGATTCAGCCAATAATGCTACTATTTTTTTTTAGGTTTTTTTATAATCGAAAGAAAAACAACAGAAGCTTTGATCCAAGAGTTGAACCGAGCTCTGATACCAAACTGATATGAACCAAAGCCAAGGTTGGCTCAATCCACACAACTCGGTTTGAACAATTTGCAAACGAAAACACAATCAGGATAGAAGATGGAAATCGGACCAGAACCCTTAGCTATAGAGCTAAGAACTCGAGGTATCAAGTGTGTGCGGTACCACGAACTAAGGGGTGAATACCCTTATCTCGATAAACCAAACTCCCTAAGCCAAGCAACAACGAGCAAAAGCTTAAAGGAACAAATACTGTAAACCGAAGTCTGAATTCTTTTAATTGTGAGCAAACAAGCTAATTTGAAACAAACTACAAAGAACCCTTTAAATAGGGTAGGAGAAAATGTGTCCTACACCAGATTCGATGAATCTAGTCATCTAGAAAAACAACACAATTAATTGTTCGCACTTAACTAAGTACATCCCCTTGTTCCAAAGTGGAAGTGAATGAACATTAATGCAAGTGCATGGTTCCAATGTGGAAGTGAATGAACATGAAAACAAGTGCATGAATGAAGATGAATTTCGTTCATGAGACCCCTCAACTTTCTGATATGGCAGAATGGTCACTGAAGATCACAAAACGTTTGAATCTTGTCGTTGGATCATCATTGAGTCTCGCCAACCATCCTAAGTAATGTCTAGCATCCTTGCTCCAATTCTTCATGCTTTGGCATACTCCAAGCCTCCATGAATGTTGCCACCTTGTCCCTGAGGGCCTTGGTTTGACTCCTAGTGATTGGACCAGTTGATGACCCAAGGATGTCCCCATCACACCCGCCGTCCAGGGCCCTCCACCAGTACGCCCTGGCCGTGCCGGCACTACAAAAAAGGCAGTTATTGGTGACAATACATATACGTCACTAATAGTCAATATCGTTGGTAATATGTATTTGCGACGACATATATTTGTCGGGCGTCGTCGGAAAAAGCTCCCCCACAAATAAAGCATTTGTGACCAACGTCAGTAATACTTATTTATGATGAATATATATGGTCACTATATACTTTGACGTCATCAGAAAATACATAACAAACCTAGACAAAAGTCGTCACAATTTTTTTTTGAGGGAGTCACAAATATTTTATTAGTGACCAATTTCACTATGACAATTTTATTTCATCAATCATCATTTGACGAAAGGTAGATGATTGGTCAAATGTTATTTGTGATGGTTCCTATTATGTATCATCAATATCATTGGATTAAATGCTTTTACCAAAAATTAGTCACAAAGCTTTTCACAATTATTTCGTATAATAACTCTTCTCAAATATTCATAAGATTTTTTCATATTATTAAATTGAACAAAACTGTAAAAGTCAGAACCCAACATCCAAATTTTATCAAAATAAATGCCCACAATATTAGTTGACAAATATTACTCTACGGTTTTGGCTACTTGGACTCAACTCCTGCCTCATCACCTCACTCCACTTCTTCTTCAGGAACTGAACCTTAACTTTTTGACGTTCGTGAAACCCAAGTGCTTGATTGACCATTCGCTTCTATAGGTGGGCTACGACTCCATATTCTTGAACAATAGAACACAACTGAGCAGAGCAGAGTAGAGAAAAGTATTTAACAGAGCACTCTTATTCCTAAAACCTCTTCATAATCTACCGCGCTGCCTTCCAGATCTACTGTGACTCCCATGCTTCTCATTTCACTGATCATTCTGTCAGCTTCCACTTGTCTCCCTGCATTAGCATAAACAAAGTTACCAAAGGCAACCGAGCGTAGTAGAGTAGAAACAATATAGTTAAGCCATATCTAAATCTGAACACAAACTCATTGATCAAAACAACTATCCCCTTTTTGGAGAAACACAAACTGATGCAATAAGAGCTTATGAAAAAGCGTTTGTAGGTGGTTAATTAGAAGTTGAATATGTTAGTGCTAGAAGTTTTGGAAGCTAGCAGTGTACTCATTTTATAGTGATAATTAATTTATTTGATATATCATTCTATCTATTTACAAACTGAATAACGTCAAACTTATAAAATAAAAATTTAATAACAACTCAACTTACATATTAATCTGAGCCTAGATAAGCTTAGTTAGTGGTGGCAACACTAAGTTTCCACGCTAGATAAGCTTAGCCTTTATCCCTCAAAGCATGAAATCCTTCAATATATGTTTAAGAGACTTAAATTGCTCAGTAACTTTGGCAGCACCAAGACTTGTGTGGAAGCTAAGTTCAAAGAGACAACAAAAAGCTAAATGCCATGAGTCATTTTTAATCTATCATGGATTATTCCTTTTATCATCACACTAGTTTTGGATGAATATATATGAGTAAGTGAAATGATGTTAATTGTTAATAAGTAACCATACCAATGTCACATACAAATATGAGGAATAAAGTAAAATATGAAGTGATGAGGGACGTATGGTACTAAGAAAAATGGTTAGCAGTTAGAATACCACCTGATCAATGAATCAGAAGATCCTGATAAGCAGAACCTGGAGGATAGGGAAACAAACAGCCCAGTTATCATCAACAGACAGATAAAAAGTAAAAAATAATAAAGCAGGTTGACCAAGCAGTGAGATTATAATCCCAAAGTAGGTTTAAATGTAATATTAACATCACAACACATGTTAAGCAAAGCTAGAAATCACATAAAAATTATGCATGCATTAAGATAGATGGTTATACTACTCAAATCACAGAGACAACTTATGAAATGCTAACAGTAATATTTGAGAACAATGGCAGCACTAGTTCCAAGCAAACATAAATTAATTGATACTGGAAATTTCCATAGAAGACTGGATAATGTTTAGTGACCGTTCATTTCAAGCCCTTCAGGGGACCGTATTTATTCTTATAGTGTATGCCATAAGAAAGCAACTAATCACCAAAGATTGCGTTCAACCAACCTGATGTTATCAGTATGGCCTCTTAGCTTAAGGGTCTTTGAACCACTTCGAGGGTCCCAAACACACACAACCTAAAAAAAAAGATAGTCAGTTTTCCTTGGTAAGAAGTAGCTAGAACCCGCATTGTAATCCTACAATGAAAGATTATAAAATCTGATAGCCTCCAACCAATACTCTGTCCATAATATACCAACATAACCATACATGAGTAACAAGAACTCATCTTGTATCATTCATAGCCAGCGCATAGACCGACTTCTTTTGACCTTTCGCAGCAATTGGTGTATATACATTGGTCTGCGGGTTATGTGAAGTAATACACTAATATTGTTGCTTGAACTAATGGGGCATAAAATTGTAATAGGCAGCGTACTACTAGAACCAATACCATTTGAACAATCATCTTTTAATGCATCGCCTGACTTTGAAACTGGAGCCACTGCAGCTTCAATATCCCATACGAAAACATCTCCACCAAGGCCACATGAAGCAATAATATTGCTCTAAAACTCCTGACACTAAAAGAAAATCAACAAGTGCATTTGGTAACATAATGATAAGTCCAACCAGTTAAAATCCAGGAAGTTAAAAATCAATAGCACCCAAATATAAACAAAACTTAATAAAGATGAAAACCATACCACACAAAATTCACTGGAAGAAGTAATTTAACCACTGATGCCATAATAGACCAAGACTCTGAATGATATTCGAAACCTACATAATTGCAAACAAATGAGTAAATATCACAATGATGATACAAACAGAATGGTAAAACTTTCAATGAAATGCTACATATCTAAGAGATTGTAACAAACACTAGTGGTGGAGATAAGGATCTCTTACCTTCGCATGAACTGTTGCAAGGTTCATTATTGCTTCCCCATGACTTAACAGATTGTTAGTAACAGTTTAAAATCATCCTAAAATCACCTCGTCTGGAACCATTTCTAGATTCATATCTTCAACATCCTGAGCAAATTCCAGATTTTTATCTACTTCAAGTGACAATACCTCGTCTGCAACAACAATCGCATCACAACTAGTTCCTTCAACAGTAATCACTAATCATTTCACTCACTAGAGCAAGAGAAGCTACGAGCCGCTCACCAGCTCGGTAGTTTCCCTAAAACTGAGTACCTGAACCGCATAAAACACCAGAAGTAAAAATTAGAGACGATGTATGAACGTCGAAGCTCAATTCTGAAAAGATTGGAGTTTTAGGGTTTTACGTTCCAGAGAGAAGAATAAGAGGCGAGAGCACGGTGGATCCAAGGGCTGACTAGGACTAGCGAAACCACGTCTCTCTGAGAAAGCTAGCTTAGTACCGACAATCTTCATCACTCTCGAAACCGTCTCCCTGCTCCACATCACTTGCTCCTCCTCCGCCTTCTTTTCTATCGCCACTGCTTCAATAACCATGTCAACTGCCAGACTAGAAGATTTGAAGAATACAAATGCCTTCCACTTCAAAATTGCACCTATTTTACTATTCAACTATATATGCACGTTGTTAAGCCTTATCGACATTGCTGCAATTGAGAGCGAAATAGTAAGAGAGATTAGGGATTTAGGTTAGTATTCTGCCTTTTGATTGTAGGTGAAGTGTTGGATTTGTTTTTGTGATTTATTTTGGCGGAGAAGTAAAGTTTTGGGCAAACACTCAGTTATTAATGAAATAATAACAATAAGCGTTCGATAAAAGAATTCATGCCAACTTATTTGACGAAATATTTTTGACGATTTGTTTCTTGCGTCAGAAAACTAACTTTAATGACGACTTAAGGATTTTATCGCTAAGATTTGGTCACTAATAAATATATTTTTTGTAGTGCGGATACCACCGCACCATCGCTCGTCTTCCAGACCATTACCTCGAGTGCTACCAGAGGCTCGAGCACATTCCTGGAGCTAGTGTCCGCCCACTTTCTATGGAGTCGCTCTTCGACCACAATGAGGACTACCACCAGAACATGCTCGATGCACTGACGCACGCCGGACTCCTAGAGCTGACCACCATGGCTACCGACTTTCCAGACATCGCTCTCCAGGAGTTCTGGGCTACCTTTGATCTGGACGAGCATAAGAGGAGACATCGCCAGAAGGTTGTCTCCTTCTACCTAGGCGGGGTGTACAGGACGCTCACCAACGATGAGTTTGCCGCTCATCTAGGCATCCCCTACGAGCACTATCATGGACATCACCTCGGATGGGGCGACGATGATGACGAGGAGGAGCACCACAATGCACTCTGGAGCCACATGACCGGAGTGCCCGGAGACCGCCTCACGGAGCATAACTCAGTTAAGTCTCTCTCCCACCCTCTTTATAAATTCATTCATATGGTTTGGCGTAGATCGTTGTTATATGTTCCAGAGAAGGACCGCCACCATATCCTTAAGGAGGAACTTATGCTGCTCCGAGCCATCCGGGAGAGCTACCCTCTCCACCCTGGATGGGTGCTTGCTCGCATCTTTCGCCAGAAGACCAAGAGGCGGACGCCACCTCGCTCACTACTGGGAGGCAACTTCATATGCCAGCTCATCATCTCCTTCGGCCTCGACAATGAATATGGCCCGAACATCCGACGACGCCGAGTCCGGACCGTTGGAGGAGACTTAGCGGTCGAGTACGACCTGGAAGTGGACATCAGTGCCCAGGTACCAGCAGATCCTCCCCTCCAGCACATGGAAGAGCCAGAGGAAGAAGATGAGGCGGAGCAGCCCCAGCCTCAGTTCGAGCCAGAGCTTCATGATCATATACCCTCGCCACACCATCAGGCAGGGTATGTCCACCAGTCGCCGCCCCACATTCCAGATCCATATCAGGCGCCTCACCCACAACACCAGCCCCATCCCGCGAACATTGGAGAGCTGTACGACCGACTGCAAGAGTGGCGCATTCAAGACAACGCCACTCAAGAGGCGAGATGGACTATTATGCAGCAACATATGCGCCGCACTGACGAGCGGTATGAGGCGCAGCTAGCGTGGCAACGTCAGCTCGGCGATTTCCTCCACTTCCCACCCCCCGACGCCCCTGACCAGCCATGATCAGGTGGTGTCCTTTTCCTTGTCCTTTCTTTTTATTTATTCTTTTCGGATTTCGATCCAACTTTTTTGTGTGTGGATCCGGGACACTTGTCCCGGTTTACTTTTTATGTTTCATTTGTTTTTGTTTTGTAGGCAGTTGGGAGATTCCCTTTGCTTCACTTTGGTAGATTCCCTCTGCTCCGTGGAATCGAGCTCATCCCCTACACCAACCATCTCGATCCAGGTTCTTCTACATCACTCTGAACTCTAATTTTAGTCCTGTGAGGACACAGTCCGATTTAAGTGTGGGGTAGGATGCTAGAGAACCTTGCATGAACTTGATTGCCCTTGATTGTGTTCTTGTGTGCCTCGTGATTCCATTCCAGTCTCTCTAGCATTAGAATGGCTCAGTTCTTGATTTTTGATGTTAAATTGTTGTTCAAACTTTCATAATGATGCTTAGACTGCTTAACCTAGAACTTGAGAACCATCTTATCTACTTTGATGCTAAATTGCCTGGTCAGAACAGAATTTAAAAATCACACTTGTAGTTTGTAGCCTTGATTGCATGAAAATGACCGAATCCGACTAGCAAACCAACTGTGAGCTTTTGATCCATTGCACATAACTTGCAATTTTAATTCTTTTTGAGTGATTTTCTGTTTACTTGAACGAGTTAGAATTTGCATGAGACCTACTCGAGACCACACGATGACACGAGTTCTAGAATGATAGGGGCACCTAGATTCAGCTACTAAGCCAGATAGCCTACCTAACGATAAAATCCATTAGGTGTAGACCCTTGAGCTTGGCCTGTTCTTTCGGTTCGATAATACATTACAGCCATTTCCCCATTCTTTCATTCCCCATTGATCCCCTGTGGTTGTAGTTCTAGATTGACCTACCGGGAGTCGGTTTGTGGTAACCTGCCTATAGCCGTTAAATCGGTGGTCTTAGCTATTATGTCCGAACGTGTAAACCCCTCTAGCAACTAAAAGAAAAATTAGCACAAATAAAAAAAATAGAAATGAAAGAAAAGAAGAAGAAAAAAAAGAAATAAAGAAAAAATCGAAAAAAGCAGAAAAAGAGAAAAGTTTCAAATCTGTAGTTCAATAAAACGTTCTTCTCCCTTCAAATGGAAGAATGAAGTCAAAAGAAAAGTCAGAAAAGAAAAGAAAAAAATGTGTGTTAAGAAAATATTAAAGTGCTAGGTTGCTTGAAGGTATCATAGGACGAGCGTTCATTATTCCACCCGTGTCTGGTTAGATGGTAGGAAGCCATAGACTAGATTCGAGGGAAGTTAGTCGAAAGCTACATCGCACAAAGCCATCATCATACATTCCCATCATCCATCGCATCATAAACCCGAGTAGTGTAGAATTCGATACAGTCCTAGCAGGGAAGTCCTTCTTGACTAGTTACTCGTGTTGTCACAGTGGTGGAGATATGGTCGAATTGCAAACTTATGACAGAATTCAGTAACAGGAAATGATTGAGAGCATAAACACGTCCTTAAACACAGAGAATGAGAGTTCCCATTGTACTAAATATATCCTGTGTGAGGAGTCTGGTCGGTCAGGTCAAATTCGTGCATAATTGGTTGCTAATTACTTGTCGTGTGCAGTTTATTAGTGAGACCAGGTAGTTTGGCTGATCAGTATGCATGATAGGTTTCTTGTTCTAGGATCGATCTGTCTAATAATTCATTGTGTTTGATTGAGCTCCAATTTAATCGATCTTATCATTTATGAACATGAGCGTTTCTATTCAGTTTGCTTGAGGACAAGCAAAAGCTTAAGTGTGGGGTATTTTGATGACACTCGATTTGACGTGATTATCAACCTCATTTAAGCGACATTTCCTTGCTTAAGATATGGTTTTTAGGGTAGAATAGCGAATATTCAATCAATTGCCCTATCTCGTGCCATTTGTGTTACCTTGGCCCGTTTCGGGCCTATTTGATGGTTTTCTAGTGTTTTTATGCTAGCACAGGTTTTTGCCGTCAAATAAAGTAGCCAAGGACGTGTCTAAGGCGTTGGAACCTCGAGGAAATGCACCGGAATCGATCAAAGGAGCCAATCAAGTCAAAACAATTCCTGCCCCGTTTACAAAGGAATTTTCGGCGAAAATACACTAGTATTTTCGGCGAAAATATCAGCACAAATCGACTGATGCCGCTTGAAGGAAGTTCTCGATCGAAAACTCTAAGTTTTCGACCGAGATGAAAATTACAGGAGAAACAGCCGGCGGTCATCCCATTTACACGAAGATTTTCGGCGAAAATACCTCAGTATTTTTGGCGAAAATATTAAGCTGATCCGGCTAAATTAGGGTTAAGTATTTATACTTAACCGGCGGCCCAAATAAGGAGATACCTCATAATTACAATCATAATTCCACCGAACTTCAGAATTCTCTCAAGTTCTGAAGCAGAGTTTAGAGTTCGGAGAGCCGGAAAGAGATCGTGACGCCATCCCTTCCATCTCGAAGACTCGGAGTTATGAGTGCAGTTTACTGAAGATCGAAGTACTGTCAGAGTCGTCTAAATTAGGTTTTTCAGATTCTTTTCTGTTCTTCCTCTGGATGATAAACATGAGTAGCTAAACTCGTAGAGCTTAGAATAGATGAACCCTAAGTGACCCAGGGCTTTAAAGCGGTCACGGATCGGCGGTGATTAGATTTGAAGTTCAATCAGTTTCTCTTTCATGTTTGATTTGTTCTTCATTGTTCATGTTTCTTGTCTGGATTGATCACCTAGATTAGATTCTTGTTAAGCTAAGGATAGAAGCGAACGTTCGCCTTACTTTAAAACACCAAATCGAACAATTAACCTATTCATTGGAGTGTGCCTTTCGTAGGAACCAGTTAGGGTTAATCCACTGCAAGAGTAACTCATAAATCGTTAGTAATTCCACCAGTTAGTTAAGTCATTGCGAGAGGCGACCATACACGGGCGACTAATTAATCTTGGTAGCTAGATCGGATAGAGCGAACGTTTGCCAGTCTTAAACCTAAGGGTCAGGAGTTATGGTGGTGTCTTAGAATTGATTGAACGAGAATTGAAATCCGCTGATCTGTTGATTGCCAATGCTCTGGTGAACGAAGGGGATTCGAAGTCTAAGCTTGTCTATCGTCTTTGTTTTCAACCAATCTTTCAATCTGCCTTTCTTTTTAGTTTTAATTTTGCTTGCATTTCCTAGAATAGAAGTCGTGGAACTCACACCACGCACAACGTGTTAAACCTGAGTAATCTGCCTTTATATTTGAGTAAACAATTATTAGAAAACCCGTGGAATACGATCTACTTAGCTTCTAGCTTCGTAGTTATTTGATTGCACGCATTACAACGTTCATCAAATTGGCGCCGTTGCCGGGGACTTCTTTTAATTGTTTGAAAGAAGAACTGGCATTTTATTATTCTACTTTCCATCTTTCATTTTTCCATCCACTTCAATTGTACACTTGTTTTGTTTGTTTTTGTCATTTGTAGGTTGTTCACAGGTTTATGCACCGCCGCCCTCTCACGCACTCTCAAACCGCCAAGAACGACAAGGCTAAGAGTGTAGAGAGACCTGGCAGTTCTGCTCCGCCAAGACAATCACGAATTCCGAAGAGAGGCACAACCAATCCACCTCCATCCGTCACTCCAATTAAGATTGATGTGAACCGCTGCAACCGTGGGCAGACGACCCTTAAACACCACAAGTTGATGATCGTGCAACGAGGTAGAAACCGTCGGGAACCGGGATGGAGAGAGGACTTTGACCCGCTAGCTATAAAGAGCTAGGAACAAGAAGTATCAAGTCGATGACGCCACTTCAGAAGATGGATGCTTCTGACGCTAAGTCGATCCTTCAGTATCGCAACATGCAGATACAATAAGGGTTTCAAGAACAAAGTTCTATCAAAGGGGTTGTTTATTTCAAAAAGGTTGTTGTACAAAGGGTGGCCGGCGGCCTCCTTATATAGGTGAGGGAACAAGCTCTCCTCCCTAAACACTACTTCCTAAATAAGAATAAAATAAAGAGTCCTACTCCTAAAAAGAATCCTAAAACCCCTAAATAATCCTACTAAAAAAAAAAAACAATTAAATAGTCTTAAAACCAAAAAAAAACTCAAATAGGACTAAAACTCTTAAAACCCTAATCCGGCGGTTTAGGGTTTCCTAGTCCGGGTGGGACTAGGACTCGTCGGGCCCGCCGGTCTTGGGCTGGGCCTTGGCGTCGGGCTTCTTCTTAATTGGTTGTCCTTCGTCGGGCCTTGGGGCCTGATGCTCTGGGCTTGTCCAGGGGCTAGGTGCTTGCCAAAAGGCTCGGGCCACATGGTGGCTGGCCTCATAAAATACTCCCGATCGGCCCGGCTCTCGGTCTAGGGCTTGTGGCTGGGCCTTGGTGGGGTTTTCTCCATTCCTGCTCGAGGCCTCTTCTCCTAGCTTCAGGCATCTCCTTAGGTAGCTCTATATGTGGCTCTCATGGGCTAGGGTCGGGCCAGGAGCGGTGCCTTGGAACCAGGGGCTCCTATTCTTCTCAAGACTTGGCTCCGGGTCAGTCTTGGTGGCCATCCCTTCTTGGCTAGGTACTCTTGAGCTCTCTTGTTCCTGTACTCCAGGAATGCTTCCAAAGGGTCTCGAGAGTGTGCCTCGTCTTCAGGCCCCTTGGGGATTAGGCCAGGACCGGACTGAGGCTTGTCCTCCGCCCTAGGGTTTCTACACTCGGCCAGCAGCATGGCCTGGAGTGGCATTTCTTCCTTCTGAGCTTTCCTACCTGCAAGGGGAGGCCTTAGCCTATCTTTCATCTCATACCTTGTTTTGAGAGCTTGTAGGTGGCCTGCTGATGACACTCGATTTGACGTGATTATCAGCCTCATTTAAGCGACATTTTTTTGCTTAAGACATGGTTTTTAGGGTAGAATGACGAATATTCAATCAATTGCCCTATCTCGTGCCATTTGTGTTACCTTGGCCCTAGGGCTGGCTAATGGGACGGGCTTGGGTACCCGTACCCATTAAGAAACGGGTAGTGGGTACCCATTAGAGTCGAAACTCATCCCGTAGCCCGAACCCGTTCGGGTAGTGGGTACCCATTAATGATAATAGGATCGGGCCGGGATACCCACTAAACCCACTAAACCCCACTAATAACAAAAAATAATATATAATTAAAATTTATTTAATTGCATAAATAGTAAATATGAATGTTTTAGGGAAATAGAAAAGGGGATGATGTCGTGAATGGAGGAGAAAGATAATGAATGAATGACTAAAAGTGTTGTTTGGTAATTCAGAATGAGAATGACCGAATATGAAATTGATAAGTAATTAGGTTTGACATTTTATTTTATTATTATTTATTTAATCGGGCTAAACGGGGTTAATGGGTACCCACGGGTATTACCCGTTCGGGTAGTGGGTACCCATAAGCCTCCAAAGCCATCCCGTAGCCCGAACCCATTCGGGTAATGGGTACCCACTACCCGAATGGGTACGGGCCGAGATCGCGGGTACCCATTACCCACTCTGCCATTAGCCAGCCCTACTTGGCCCTTTTCGGGTCTATTTGATGGTTTTCTAGTGTTTTTGCGTAAGCACAGGTTGTTGCCGTCAAATAAAGTAGCCATGGACGTGTCTAAGGCATAGGAACATCGAGGAACTGAACCGGAATCGATCAAAGGAACCAATCAAAGTCCAACCAAAATCCTGCCCGATTACAAAGACACTTTCGCCGAAAATGTCCTATGGATTTCGAGGAAAATATTAGTGCATTCAGACTGGTGCCAAGACAAAGGAGATTTCGCCGAAACTAAGTATATGTTTTCGGCGAAAACATTAGTGCAAACCGCCTGATGTCAAGTGAAGAAAGTTTTCGCCGAAAACTTTGAGTTTTCGGACTGAAAAGGATGAACAGAAGGATCAGTCGGCGGACGTCCATTCACACAAGAGTTTTCGCCGAAACTACCCCTATGGTTTCGGCGAAAATACCATCTCAGCCCGGCCCAACTAGGGTTAAGTATTTATACTTAACCCGGCGGCCAATATAGAATAGACAATTCATAATTCGAAAAAACACAACTTTTCGAGATCAGATTTCTCTGAAGTTCTGGAGCGAAGAGTTTGAGTTCGAAGAGCCGGATAGAGATCGTGACGCCATCCCTTCCATCTCGGAGAACCGGAGCTAGGAGTGTAACTTACCGAAGATCGGAGTCTGTCAGAGTCGTCCGAATTAGGTTTTTCAGATCCTTTTCTGTTCTTCCTTTGAATGATGAACTCTTTCTTTGTCTTTGTTTCTTTTGTAATGATCATGAGTAGCTAAACTCGTCAGAGCTTAGACTAGATGAACCCTAAGTGACCCAGGGCTTTAAAGCGGTCACGGATCGGCGGTGATTAGATTCGAAATTCAATCAGTTCTTTTTCATGTTTGATTCGTTCTTCATTGTTCATGTTTCTTGTCTGGATTGATCACCTAGATTAGATTCTTGTTAAGCTAGGGATAGAAGCGAACGCTCACCTTACTTTAGAACATCGAATTGAACAATTAACCTTATAATTGGAGTGTGCCTTTCGTAGGAACCGGTTAGGGTTAATCCACTGCAAGAGTAACTCATTAATCACTAGTAATTACGCCAGTTAGCTAAGTCGTTGCGAGAGGCGACCGTACCCGGGCGGCTAGTTAATCTTGGTAGTTAGAACGGATAGAGCGAACGTTCGCCGGTCTTAAACCTAAGGGTAAGGGGTTATGGTGGTGTTTTAGTAATTGATTGAATAAGAATCGAAATCCGCTGATCTGTTGATTGCCAATGCTCTGGGGAACGAAGGGGGATTCAAAGTCTAAGTTCGTCTGCCATTCTTGTTTCCAAACCCTAATTCTCAATCTGCTTTAGCTTAATTTGTTTTAATTTTCCTGCATTCCTTAGAATTAGAAGTCGTGGAACTCACACCACGCACAACGTGTTTTCCTTGAGTAATTTGTTAGTTCTGAAGTAGCCAATCAATTGAAGGCCCGTGGAATACGATCTATCCTAGCTCTTGAGCTTGATAGTTATTTGATAGAACCAGCTCATCACAACGACGGTTCTCATCAAATTGGCGCCGTTGCCGGGGACTTCTTTTGATTGTTGAAAGAAGATCTGGCAATTTATTCTTCTATTTTCCATCTTTCATTTCTCCATCCACTTCGATTTTACACTGGTTTTGTTTGTCTTTGTTATCTGTAGGTTTACAGGTGTATGCCTCACCGTCCTTGGACTCGCTCTCAGACCGAACAGGCTAAGATTGCAGGGAATCCAGGTAGTTCTGCTACACCTCTACGATCACAGATTCTGAAGGAAGGCAGATCCAATCCATTCATCACTCCGATCAAGATCGAGGAACCGAATGAGAGTTCCTCATCTCCGTCTTCACCACACTCTTCATCCACTTCATACACCGAGTCACTTTCACCTCCTCCATCTTCCATCATGACCGATAGATTACCACCAAACGGCGATCAACCGCCGCCACCCCCACCTGCACAGAAGAGTCTAGCAGACTATAACAAGCCAAGCGCGACTAGCATTCGATCTGCCATTGCCGTTCCGCGCATTGAAGGAGATCCTGACTATGAGATCAAAATTCCATTCTTGACCATGATCTCTAGGGATTTACAGTTTGAAGGCAGGCCCCTAGACAATCCGTGCATTCATCTTGCAGACTTCCTTGATCTCTGCAGTACTTTTAAAAACGGAAACCTCGACAAAAACACTCTTTGTTTGAGAGCTTTCCCGTTCTCTTTGAAAGGCGCTGCTAAGAGGTGGCTTACTGGCAAACCACCTGGCTACTGCACTAACTGGGATACTCTGGCTCAGAACTTTGTTGAAGAATACTTCCCTCCGGCCAGAACGACCGCCATCAAGGACAGCATCGCCAGATTCTCCCAGAAAGAAGGAGAAAGTTTATATGATACTTGGAATCGTTTCCAAGAACTCCTCTACACCTGCCCTCATCATGGATTCGAGCAGAGGCAGTTAGCTGAAATCTTCTCTCGAGGACTTAGAGAAGAATCTGCCAAGTGGGTCAATTCTCTAGCTGAAGGGGATTGCACTACACTCACCCCTGAAGCTGCTCTTCTGCACTTCGCAAACTGTGCCTCCAAGTCAAGGAACTGGGAGCGACAATATGAAGGGTCGAGGAGCAAGCTAGATTCCGAAGCAGCTATCAAGGCAGAGGTAGAGAAGCATTTGAAGAAGTCTACCACACCAATCAAGCCACCGGCAGCTTCTGTCTATGTTGCCAATTGCGAGTGGTGTGGAGCTTGCGCACATAACGGAGGCCGTTGTCAGAATTTTGGTAAAGCAGAAATCTGGTCTGCTGAAGAGGTAAATTTCATTCAACAAGGCTTCGTCAATAATCAGAACGGTTATGCTGGTTACCGTAACTTCAGACAGCAAGGGACCTATCAAGACAGACCTCCTTACAATGTTGGCGCCAATCATAACCAGAACCAGAACAACCGCCCGGCTGTTCCAGCTCAGGATCAGAAGCCTAATCATCCGCCGGCAGGTGTCTACCAGCCGCTGCATCGCAATCCGGGTAACTATGGAACTGCTCCTGGCAATCGCCAGAACCAATACTTCAATAATACCTATCCAGGACAGCAGCAACAAAGAGAGGACAATGTCAGTGACCTGGATAAGAAGCTCAACCAGATTATCACCAGACTCGATGATCACGACAGTCAGTTCAAGGCTCAAGCTCTTCTCAATCAAGAACAAATAGCATCTGGACAACGGATTGAGCAAGTCGTGAACAACATCTCGAGCATGCTAGCATCTGGTCGACCATTTGGCCAGCTTCCAAGCCAGACAGAGCCAAACCCGAGAAAAGAACAGGCTAAAATGGTAACTGCTCGAAAACTTCCGAACTTAATTGCTGATGCTTTTTCTGTTTTACGCAGGATCGCTGAAATGCCGGAAGAAGAAGAAGAAGAGGAGCGGGAACCAGCGCCTAAGGATGATCCTCCTCTTGCACCATATGTCGTGAAGCCTCCTTTTCCTAGAGCACTGCTGCCAAACGCAAGGATCGAGACTGGCATGAAGGGGAACAAGGAAGGATACCCTGACATTCGTGCTAAGAAACCCGTTTCTCCATATCCAGCTAAGTTATCTGATCCTGGTTCTTTTACTTTACCCTTGGTCATCAATGATGTTGAAATTGAACGTTGCTTAGTTGACCTAGGAGCAGCTGTTAATGTCATGCCTGTGAGCTTGTTTAAAAAGTTAAACCTAGGAGAACTTGAACCACCTAGTATGCAACTTGTCTTTGCTGATAGATCGCTTAAAACCCCTAAGGGAGAAATCAAAGATGTTGTTACAAAATGTGGTCCGTTCACATTTCTAGCTGATTATGTGATTATGGATACCGGTACAGAAGATTCAACCATTCTTATAGGTCGACCGTTCATGGCTACTACTGGAATGTATATTAATGTTCCTAATGGTTCTTTGACTTTAAGAATTGGTAAAGAAACAAAAACGTTCCGTCTTAAAGATGACATGAAACATGACTTTAGGAATGAAGAATCTCACTGCCTTGCTGTTGAAACTGTGGAGTTGACTCCGGTCAACTCCGTTACTAATGCTTCTTCCAGTGTCTCTAGATCAGTTGTTGCTGCAGGTATTAAGCAGGTTATAAGGAAGAAGCCAGAAGCCTCGTTTAGAAGCCACAAAAGAAGAAGGTACTGCAAGCCTCTTCAAAACCGCCACACAAGGAGTCGGGTAGATTAAGGAGGAAGAATCACAAGGAGAAGCAAGCTCAAATGGTCTGGAGACCAAAAATTCCGCCGTCTTCCACCAAGCCAGCTGCACAAACCAATTCGTTCCGAGAAACGGCGCCGGAACAAGTATGGAGGGAGAAGCCGAAAGCGTCTCCTAGGGAAGTACTAACGATCACCGATCCTGGTGATACCAAGCCGAAGACTGAAGTTAAGAAGAAGCCGACAGTCCTCATTCCTTCCATCGTCATACTCAAGAAGGATGATCTCTCTAGAGAGCTGTTCGGACCATTCAAGTTCGTTGATCATCTTCCCGACGGACGTACCAAGCTTTTGCATGCAAACGGGAAGAAATTCACGTTTACCGGAGAAGTCCCGAAGCTGTACTTCATGAACTCTGACGCGAGCGTGAAGGAGAATCTTAGTTGGGATGTCTCCTAATACCGTCCAGGTATCGTCCAGCTCAAGGACGTTAATAAAAGAGCGCTTCGTGGGAGGCAACCCACGGCTGGAGTCAGTTTTGTTTTGTTTCAACCTTGGTATTTTAGAGTCGGTTCGGGAGAGCCAAAAGTGTCAGTTTGTTTGATTTATTATTTTTCGTGTGTATTCTGTGTGTCATAGAGTCAGTAGCAAGTTGATTGAGGTCGTTCCGATTTTTCTGGATTTAACGGTGATTTTCTGAAGTTGGCCTGATTTGCGAAAATATTTTAAACCCGAACAGTTCAAAATTTTCGGCGAAACTACCAGTGTTTTCGGCGAAACCGATTTTTAAACTTCGAACCTTTTTTCTCCTGTTTCTCTTTTTCGGTTCGAAAACTTTATGATTTTGGCGAAACCACTTCAACCAGGATTTTCGGCGAAACCAAGCTTAAATTTTCGGCGAAACCGCCAGTTCAAATCAGCCAATTCTTGTTAACCTGTAGTTTCGGCGAAACCACTGCCCTATTTTCGCCGAAACTGATTTGAAATTTTGCCTAATTATCCTTTAAAATTCGGACCAACTCCTCTCTCACCTTATCTCACTTTCGCTCATATCACCGAAACCCCCCCTATTTGTTTAAAATCGTCGCCGACCCTCCACTACAACCCGCCGTCGCCACCGTTTTCACCCGCCGCCGCCGTCGCCGACCGCCGCCACTCACTCCCCCTCCTCGTTCCGATCCCACCAAGCCCTAGAACAACCAAATCGGAGCTTTGCAGCTCCAGTTCACCGAAAACCTAGTTTTCAACGTTTTTCACCGATTCCTCCCAACCCGTTCAGTTTTTGCTTCCATGGCTCCAAGGTAACGTGCATAACTTTTCAATACGAATCTTTTGACATATGGATTGCTGAATTTCTTCGGGGTTGACTTTCGGTTGACTTTTTGGTTTACCTCGTTTTGTGTGCCGACTGTTTCGTGTGAACTAGGATTGACTGAACTTATAGAACTGTTCCAGGATGCTTAGGGAGTTTCGTGCTTAATTTCCACATCATTTGGTCATGTGTTGCTATGCATACGATTGATTCGTTGTTTTGTTGACTTGTGAGATATACCGGTTTGCCGTTGACTTGTTATTGATCGTTTGGCTGTCATCAGTGTTTATTCTTGTTCATATTATCGTGCCGCCATTTGAAATCGTATGATGCCGTCAATTTCCAAGTTGTGATAGTCTTGCCATGATTAGGGTTCAATATGACTTAATGTTGACTTTCTAACAATGTCGGTTTGAATTTTTGAACTCTGATTGCGCTTCCCTGATTATAGCTGTTCTTAAGACATGTGCTCTATTGTCTATGATTACCGGTTACTCCGCTTTACTTACCCCACTTAGTTTCCCTCGTTTCCTTGTGAAATTGAGTTTTTCTACTAAGTGTGGGGTAGGATCTTAGTTGACTAATCTGGTTTCATTCTGGTTTTAGGAACACTTTTGAGCGCAGGACTAAGGCACGCCTTGATGGCGCCTCGACCTCAGGAGCTGCCGCTCCCATCACACCCGCCATTCTGGGTCCCCCACCTGCACTCCCTCGCCATGCTGGATACCATTCCACCATCGCCCGTCTTCCGGACTTATACTTTCAGAACTTCCAGAAGATCGTGCACATCCGGGGAGCTGACGTGCGTCCTTTATCCATGGAGTCGCTCCAGGAGCATGACGAGGATTCCTACCGGAACGTGCATGACGCCTTAGCACCGGCCGGTCTCCTAGAGCTGACCACCATAGCCGCCGAGTTCCCAGACATTGCTCTCCAGGAGTTCTGGGCGACATTTGACTTGGACGAGCATAAGAAGAGACGGGGCCAGAAGGTGATCACTTTCTTTCTTGGTGGGGTGTACAGGCAGCTCACTTACGATGAGTTTGCCGCTCATCTAGGCATCCCCTACGAGCACTATCACGATCACCACCTCGGTTGGGGCGAGGATGATGACGACAAGGCATTGCACGCCCTCTGGAGCCACATGACAGGCGTGCCTGGCGATCGCCTCAGGAAGAACAACTCAGTTAAGTCCCTCTCTCACCCGCTCTATAAGTTTATTCATATGGTTTGGCGGAGGTCACTTTTATATGTCAGAGACAAGGATCGCCACCATATCCTTAAAGAGGAGCTCGTGCTTCACCGAGCCATCCGGGAGAGCTACCCTCTCCACCCCGGCTGGGTGCTAGCTCACATCTTCAGTCAGAGGACCAAGAGAAAGAAGCAACCACGCAAACTCTTGGGAGGCAACTTCATAGGACAGCTCATCCTCTCCTTCGGCATCGGCCATGAATATGGTCCTCACATTCCACGACATCCAGTTCGGACCATTGGAGGAGACTTGGCGGTCGAGTACGACTTAGAACTCGACCTCAGTCCCCATGTAGCAGCAGATCCTCCACTCCAACCTGCGGTCGAGTTGGAGGACGACGATGATGCTGAGGAGCAGCAGCCGCAGCCGCCGCCCGAGTTTCAAGATTACATACCCTCGCCACACCATGAGGCAGGGTACATCCACCAGTCGCCGCCATACATTCCAGATCCATACCAGACACAGCAGCCTCAGCCTCGACCGCATCCCGCGGACATTGGTGAGCTGTACGAGCGACTGCAGGAGTGGCGCATCGCCGACAACGCCACTCAAGAGGCTAGGTGGACTATTATGCAACAACACATGCGCCGAGCCGACCGGTGATATGAGCGACAGCTGGAGTGGCAGCGACAGCTCGGCAATTACTTCCACTTCCCCCACCCTGACACCTCTGACCAGTGATGATCAGGTGGTGTCCTTTTCCTTATCCTTTCTTTTTATTTATTCTTTTCGGACTTCAGTCCAACTTTTTTCTGTGTGGATCCGGGGCACTTGTCCCGGTTTCCTTTTTATGTTTTATTTGTTTTTGTTTTGTAGGCAGTTGGGAGGTTCCCTTTGCTTCACTTGGGCAGATTACCTCCGCTCCGAGGATCCGTGCTCATCCACTACGCCAATCATCTAGGTCCAGGTTCTTCCATTCCACTCTGAACTATAGAATTAGTCCTGTGAGGACACAGTCCGATTTAAGTGTGGGGTAGGATGCTAGAGAACCTTGCATGAACTTGATTGCCCTTGATTGTGTTTTGTGTGCCTCATGATTCCATTCCAGTCTCTCTAGCATTAGAATGGCTCAGTTCTTGATTTTTGATGTTAAGTTGTTGTTCAACCTTTCATAATGATACTTAGACTGCTTAACCTAGAACTTGAGAACCAACCTGTATGCTTTGATGCTAAATTGCCTGGTCAGAACAGAATTTTAAAATCACACTTGTAGTTTGTAGCCTTGATTGCATGAAAATGTCCGAATCCCACTAGCAAACCAACTGTGAGCTTTTGATCCATTGCACGTAACTTGCAATTTAAATTCTTTATGAGTGGTTTTCTGTTTACTTGAATGAGTTAGAATTTGCATGAGACCTACTCGAGACCACACGATGACACGAGTTCTAGAAGGATAGGGGCACCTAGATTCAGCTACTAAGCCAGATAGCCTACCTTAACGATAAAATCCACTAGGTTTAGACCCTTGAGCTTGGCCTGTTCTTTCGGTTCGATAATACATTACAGCCATTTCCCATTTCTTTCATTCCCCGTTGATCCCCTGTGGTTGTAGTTCTAGATTGACCTACCGGAAGTCGGTTTGTGGTAACCTGCCTATAGCCATTAAACAGGTGGTCTTAGCTAATAGGTCCAGACGTGTAAACCCCTCTAGCAACTAAAAGAAAAATCGGCACAAAAGAAAAAATATAGAAAAGAAAGAAAAAGAGAAAAATTTCAAAAAAATGAAGAAAGAAGAAAATCAGAAAAAGTTCAAAGTGTAGTTCAATAAAACGTTCTTCCCCTACAAATGGAAGAACGAGGTAGAAAGAAAAGTTGAAAAGAAAAGAAAAAAAAATGTATGCAAAAGAAAAAGAATAAGTGCTAGGTTGCTTGAGGGTATCATAGGACGAGCGTTCATCATTCCACAGTGTTTGGTTAGACGGTAGGAAGCCATAGATTAGATTCGAGGGAAGTTAGTCGAAAGCTACACCGCACCAAGCCATCATCATTCATTCCCATCATCCATCTCATTATAAACCCGAGTAGTGTAGATTTCATTACGGTCCTAGCAGGGAAGTCCTTCTTGACTAGATACTCGTGTTGTCACAGTGGTGGAGATGTGGTCGAAATACAAACCTATGACAGAATTCGGTAACAGAAAATGATCGAGAGCAGAAACACCTCCTTAAACACAGAGAGTGAGAGCTCCCATTGTACTATATATATCCTGTGTGAGGAGTCTGGTCGGTCAGATCAAATTCGTGCATAATTGGTTGCTAATTACTTGTCGTGTGCAGTTTATTAGTGAGACCAGGTAATTTGGCTGATCTTTATGCATGTTAGGTTTCTTGTTCTAGGATCGATCTGTCTAATAATTCATTGTGTTTGATTGAGCTCTAATTTAATCTATCTTATCATTTATGAACATGAGCGTTTCTATTCAGTTTGCTTGAGGACAAGCAAAAGCTTAAGTGTGGGGTATTTGATGACACTCGATTTGACGTGATTATCAGCCTCATTTAAGCGACATTTCTTTGCTTAAGACATGGTTTTTAGGGTAGAATGATGAATATTCAATCAATTTCCCTATCTCGTGCCATTTGTGTTACCTTGGCCCTTTTCGGGTCTATTTGATGGTTTTCTAGTGTTTTTTGCGTAAGCACAGGTTGTTGCCGTCAAATAAAGTAGCCATGGACGTGTCTAAGGCATAGGAACATCGAGGAACTGAACCGGAATCGATCAAAGGAACCAATCAAAGTCCAACCAAAATCCTGCTCGATTACAAAGACACTTTCGCCGAAAATGTCCTATGGATTTCGGCGAAAATATTAGTGCATTCAGACTGGTGCCAAGACAAAGGAGATTTCGCCGAAACTAAGTATATCTTTTCGGCGAAAACATTAGTGCAAACCGGCTGATGTCAAGTGAAGAAAGTTTTCGCCGAAAACTTTGAGTTTTCGGACCGAAAAGGATGAACAGAAGGATCAGTCGGCGGACGTCCATTCACACAAGAGTTTTCGCCGAAACTACCCCTATGGTTTCGGCGAAAATACCATCTCAGCCCGGCCCAACTAGGGTTAAGTATTTATACTTAATGATGGGGACATCCTTGGGTCATCAACTGGTCCAATCACTAGGAGTCAAACCAAGGCCTTAAGGAACAAGGTGGCAACATTCATGGAGGCTTGGAGTATGCCAAAGCATGAAGAATTGGAGCAAGGATGCTGGACATTACTTAGGATGGTTGACGAGACTGAATGATGATCCAACGGCAAGATTCAAACGTTTTGTGATCTTCAATGACCATTCTGCCATTTAAGAAAGTGGAGGGGCCTTCATGAACGAATTTCATCCCCATTCATGCATTTGTTTTCATGTTCATTCACTTCCACATTGGAACCATGCACTTGCATTAATGTTCATTCACTTCCACATTAGAACCATGCACTTGCATTAAGTGTGAACAATTAATGGTGTAGTTTTTCTAGATGACTAGATTCAGCGAATCTGGTGTAGGACACATTTTCTCCTACCCTATTTAAAGGGTTATTTGTAGTTTGTTTCAAATCAGCTTGTTTGCTCACAATTAAAAGAATTCAGACTTCGGTTTACAATATTTGTTCCTTTAAGCTTTTGCTCGTTGTTGCTTGGCTTAGGAAAATTGGTTTATCGAGATAAG
Source organism: Linum lewisii (assembly GCA_034768395.1). Classification (NCBI taxonomy): domain Eukaryota; kingdom Viridiplantae; phylum Streptophyta; class Magnoliopsida; order Malpighiales; family Linaceae; genus Linum; species Linum lewisii. The sequence continues at coordinate 22,714,638 of CM068303.1, read as the reverse complement.
GGTATTCACCCCTTAGTTCGTGGTACCGCACACACTTGATACCTTGAGTTCTTAGCTCTATAGCTAAGGGTTCTGGTCCGATTTCCATCTTTTATCCTGATTGTGTTTTCGTTTGCAAATTGTTCAAACCGAGTTGTGTGGATTGAGCCAACCTTGGCTTTGGTTCATATCAGTTTGGTATCAGAGCTCGGTTCAACTTTTGGATCAAAGCTTCTGTTGTTTTTCTTTGGATTATAAAAAAAAACAAAAAAAAATAGTAGCATTATTGGATGAATCGTGATTTGTGTTATTTCAGATTTATAGTTTTGTACTAACCATTTCTTGGTGGTAAAAGCTGGTGTGCAGATTAAGAAGAAACAAAGTTTAAAAATCAAGAGGTCCAAAAGAATAATTTCGACCCAATCAAAGCAAAGCCACCTCACCAAGATTGTGTCTAGAAGTTATAGCGGAAATCTAAGAAAGGGGGGTAAACAATTTTTGTTCTTTCAAAGTCAAATTCGTTTTGAATAGTTTGTTTTTCGAAAACCCAGCAAAGAAATCTGACTAGGGCTTAGAGTGAACTCAGCTAGGGTTGTGTTTACTTGAATTTTGAATTACTTGACTTCTAAAGCTTTGAAGAAACTTGCAACTGCTCATAACGAACTTGCTTATTGCCGATTTCTGTTTCATCCTTTTCTCACCAAAAACTTGTGTGAAACACGAGAGGCAAAAGAAAGAGTGTGTGAGGTTCATTAGAGAGAGTTGGTGAGGCCATTGTGACTAATCATTGTTCAAGATGACAGATCCAGCAGGGTTCGAAGCAGCAATGAATGCGATGAGGGCGGAGTTCCATGAAGCACTCAACACTATGGCTCAAACCCTCACCGCGGCCATCCAGAATAATCAGCCAAGGGTAGATGATTCTGATGTGGAGGATGACGCACCTCCACGAGGTGGAGCAAGGCCACATAGAGAAGCTTTAAGAGGAGTAATGCTGGACGATGATATCCGAGGAGTAAAAATTTTGGTGACCAAATTCCAAGGGAAATCAGACCCGGATGCATATCTTGATTGGGAGAGGGCGATGGAATTCTTCTTCCAATGCCATCAATCTTCTGATCGCAAGAAGGTAACCCTTGCTGTTGTAGAATTTACTGACTACGCTTCTGTTTGGTGGAGTCAGCAAGTTAGACAAAGGGAGCGCGAAGGGAAGAGGCCTATTGGAACCTGGGAGGATGTGAAACGTGTCATGAGAAGGAAATATGTTCCAGCTTCCTATTGCCGAGATTTACACACTAAGTTACAAGCTCTAAAGCAAGGTGGTATGACTGTTGAAGACTACCATAAGGAGATCGAGATGATAGTGTCTCGATTGGATCTAATTGAAGATGAGGATGCCAAGATTGCACGTTTCCTAGGAGGCTTACAGAGGGAAATCGCCTATCAAGTCAACTTGCAGAACTTCATCGACTATGATGAATTGGTGCGACTTGCAATACGAGTGGAGAAGCAACTCAAACTTGGCACTGGACGGAGATTCAATACGCCAACCACTACCACACCATCATGGAAGACGAATACCATGAAGAAAGAGGAAGGCACCTCGGGAGGCTTTAACAAACCTAAAACCACTCAAGGTACCTCAAATCCTAAATCTGGTTCTTCAAATACTACTAATCGGCCGAGTGGAATTCTTTGTTTCAAATGTCAAGGGTGTGGACATATGGCTAGGGACTGCCCTAATAAAGCCACTATGGTGATCCGAAATGGAGAGGTGTTCACGGATGATGAGGACGACAAGGAGGAGTTCCAAGGAGGTGAAATCAAAGAGGAGGAATCGGAGGAAGAGGATGAAAAGGTTCCAGAAGGTTTGGTCAAGTTCAACAGAGTGGCCATTCGAGCATTGAGCACTCTAGTTAAAGACGAGTTGGATCAGCGGGAGAACCTATTCCATGTTCGTTGTGTCATCCACAACAAACTTTGTAATCTGGTTATCGATGGAGGAAGTTGCACGAATGTAGCAAGTCAAGATCTGGTAGAAGGCATGAAGCTCACCACCATTCGACATCCTAAGCCATATAGACTTCAATGGCTTAGCAAAGCAGGAGAGCTAAAAGTGACAAGGCAGGTATACGTCCCTTTCAGTATTGGTCGATATACTGACAAAATTCTTTGTGACGTAGTACCTATGGAGGCTGCTCATATTCTGCTTTGGAGGCCATGGCAATTTGATCGATTTTCTCTTCATGATGGGACGGCTAATCGATATTCCTTAACCCATAAGGGGCAAACCTACAAGCTCAAGCCTTTGTCACCTACCGAATTGTACCAAGATCAATTGGAGAAGCAACAACTTCGTGAGGCTAGAGAGAAGAAAGAGATGGAGCTCAAAACAAGAGAGAAGAGTGAAAAGAAACAGAGTGACACCCCTTCGAGTGCAAAAACAGAAATGGTATGTCATAGAGCTCGAAAAGGTGAGGCCGAGAGGAGAGAAAACCTTTTAGCTACACGTGGTGAGATCAAACAAACCTTAACTTCTAGGATGCCACTCGTGGTTATCGTATACTGGGAGTGTTTGAATTCTGATTATACTAATGTAACCGATTCTCTTCCTAGTGTTATCTCTTCATTATTACAGGAATTTGAAGATATCTTTCCGGAGGAGATTCCTAAAGGACTACCACCGATTAGGGGAATTGAGCACCAAATCGACTTTGTTCCAGGAGCATCCATCCCTAACAAGGCCGCATATAGAACCAATCTGGAAGAGACCAAAGAGCTTCAGAGACAAGTGGATGAGTTAATGGACAAAGGGCACGTTCGAGAAAGCATGAGCCCTTGTGCCGTACTGGTTATCCTCGTGCCAAAGAAGGATAAATCATGGAGGATGTGCGTAGACTGTCGAGCGATCAATAACATCACGGTAAAGTATCGTCATCCTATTCCTAGACTTGATGATATGCTAGATGAGTTACATGGTGCTTCTATCTTTTCAAAGATTGATTTAAAATCTGGATATCACCAAATTCGAATGAAGGAAGGAGATGAATGGAAAACCGCATTTAAGACTAAACATGGTTTATATGAGTGGATGGTTATGCCATTTGGTTTGACAAATGCACCTAGTACATTCATGAGATTGATGAACCACGTGCTTAGGGTTTTCATAGGCAGATTTGTAGTCGTTTACTTTGATGATATTCTGGTTTACTCATCTAATTTAGAGGAGCATGGTGGACACTTAAAATTGGTGTTAGAAACCCTTAGAAAGGAAAGACTGTTTGCCAATATGAAAAAGTGCGTCTTTTGCACCGATCACCTTGTGTTTCTTGGCTTTGTTGTTAGTTCTACAGGAATCAGGGTTGATGAGGAGAAAATAGAGGCAATCAAGTCTTGGCCAATTCCCACAAACATATATGATGTTAGGAGCTTTCATGGTTTGGCCAGTTTCTATCGAAGATTTGTGAAGGATTTCAGTACTATTGCTGCACCACTCACGGCCGTAGTGAAAAAGGATGTACCCTTTCATTGGGGAACACCTCAACAAGAGGCATTTGAGCTATTAAAGGAGAGACTCACCAATGCACCAGTTCTGATGCTACCCGATTTCAGCAAGGCATTTGAGATCGAGTGTGATGCTTCAGGAATTGGAATAGGAGCTGTGCTCATGCAAGAAAAGAAACCGATTGCATACTTCAGTGAAAAGTTGCATGGAGCTACTCTGAATTACCCAACTTACGATAAGGAATTATATGCACTTGTTCGAGCATTAGAGACTTGGCAACACTACCTATGGCCAAAGGAGTTTGTCATCCATTCTGATCACGAGTCATTGAAATATCTCAAAGCTCAACACGGGTTATACACTCCTCTCCCTATTCCTACTGCACCTTGGATTGATATATCTATGGACTTTGTGTTAGGCTTGCCTAGGACTAGGGGTGGTAGAAATTCAATTTTTGTGGTGGTCGATAGATTCTCAAAAATGGCACATTTCATTCCATGTCATAAAACTGATGATGCATCTCATATTGCTAACTTGTTCTTTAGGGAAGTTGTTAGATTGCATGGAATGCCTCGTACTATTGTGTCGGATCGTGACTCTAAGTTTTTAGTTATTTCTGGAAAACTCTTTGGGGTAAACTAGGAACGAAGCTACTATTCTCTACTACTTGTCATCCACAAACTGATGGTCAAACTGAAGTAGTCAATAGGTCGTTATCACAGTTGCTTAGAGCCATAATCAAGTCCAACATTAAAACTTGGGAAGATTGTTTGCCACATGTTGAGTTTGCATATAATAGGGTTGTTCATTCGGCTACTAAGTATACACCATTCGAACTTGTGTATGGATTTAATCCATTGACTCCCTTGGATTTATCACCTTTGCCTTTGCATGAGTTATCTAATACAGATGGGGAAGCAAAAGTAAAGTATGTTAAAGAGATGCACGAGAAAGCTAGACTCAACATTGAGCGTAGGACAAAGCAGTACGTTCAAAATGCCAACAAAGGACGCAAGGAAAAGGTGTATGAACCAGGAGATCTCGTTTGGATACATTTCAGAAAGGAGCGGTTTCCAGAACAGAGAAAGTCAAAGCTGCTACCTAGAGGGGAGGGTCCTTTTAAAGTCTTGCAACGCATAAATAACAATGCATATCGCATAGACTTACCAGGAGACTATGGCGTTAGTGCTACTTTTAATGTTGCCGACTTAACCCCTTTTTATGATGATTTTGCTGATTCAGATTCGAGGAGGAATCCTTTTCAAGAAGGGGGGAATGATGGGGACATCCTTGGGTCATCAACTGGTCCAATCACTAGGAGTCAAACCAAGGCCTTAAGGAACAAGGTGGCAACATTCATGGAGGCTTGGAGTATGCCAAAGCATGAAGAATTGGAGCAAGGATGCTGGACATTACTTAGGATGGTTGACGAGACTGAATGATGATCCAACGGCAAGATTCAAACGTTTTGTGATCTTCAATGACCATTCTGCCATTTAAGAAAGTGGAGGGGCCTTCATGAACGAATTTCATCCCCATTCATGCATTTGTTTTCATGTTCATTCACTTCCACATTGGAACCATGCACTTGCATTAATGTTCATTCACTTCCACATTAGAACCATGCACTTGCATTAAGTGTGAACAATTAATGGTGTAGTTTTTCTAGATGACTAGATTCAGCGAATCTGGTGTAGGACACATTTTCTCCTACCCTATTTAAAGGGTTATTTGTAGTTTGTTTCAAATCAGCTTGTTTGCTCACAATTAAAAGAATTCAGACTTCGGTTTACAATATTTGTTCCTTTAAGCTTTTGCTCGTTGTTGCTTGGCTTAGGAAAATTGGTTTATCGAGATAAGGGTATTCACCCCTTAGTTCGTGGTACCGCACACACTTGATACCTTGAGTTCTTAGCTCTATAGCTAAGTGTTCTGGTCCGATTTCCATCTTTTATCCTGATTGTGTTTTCGTTTGCAAATTGTTCAAACCGAGTTGTGTGGATTGAGCCAACCTTGGCTTTGGTTCATATCACTTAACCCGGCGGCCAATATAGAATAGACAATTCATAATTCGAAAAACACAACTTTTCGAGATCAGATTTCTCTGAAGTTCTGGAGCGAAGAGTTGGAGTTCGAAGAGCCGGATAGAGATCGTGACGCCATCCCTTCCATCTCGGAGAACCGGAGCTAGGAGTGTAACTTACCGAAGATCGGAGTCTGTCAGAGTCGTCCGAATTAGGTTTTTCAGATCCTTTTCTGTTCTTCCTTTGAATGATGAACTCTTTCTTTGTCTTTGTTTCTTTTGTAATGATCATGAGTAGCTAAACTCGTCAGAGCTTAGACTAGATGAACCATAAGTGACCCAGGGCTTTAAAGCGGTCACGGATCGGCGGTGATTAGATTCGAAATTCAATCAGTTCTTTTTCATGTTTGATTCGTTCTTCATTGTTCATGTTTCTTGTCTGGATTGATCACCTAGATTAGATTCTTGTTAAGCTAAGGATAGAAGCGAACGCTCACCTTACTTTAGAACATCGAATTGAACAATTAACCTTATAATTGGAGTGTGCCTTTCGTAGGAACCGGTTAGGGTTAATCCACTGCAAGAGTAACTCATTAATCACTAGTAATTACGCCAGTTAGCTAAGTCGTTGCGAGAGGCGACCGTACCCGGGCGGCTAATTAATCTTGGTAGTTAGAACGGATAGAGCGAACGTTCGCCGGTCTTAAACCTAAGGGTAAGGGGTTATGGTGGTGTTTTAGTAATTGATTGAATAAGAATCAAAATCCGCAGATCTGTTGATTGCCAATGCTCTGGGGAACGAAGGGGGATTCAAAGTCTAAGTTCGTCTGCCATTCTTGTTTCCAAACCCTAATTCTCAATCTGCTTTAGCTTAATTTGTTTTAATTTTCCTGCATTCCTTAGAATTAGAAGTCGTGGAACTCACACCACGCACAACGTGTTTTCCTTGAGTAATTTGTTAGTTCTGAAGTAGCCAATCAATTGAAGGCCCGTGGAATACGATCTATCCTAGCTCTTGAGCTTGATAGTTATTTGATAGAACCAGCTCATCACAACGACGAATCTCATCACCTGCTCTTGGTCCTACACGTTTCTTGTAAGGCCCTAGGGTTCTGCCTCGGACAGGTGACCCTGGTGGGGTGTAAGAGTACGGCGGGTACTAGGCAACTGGGCTGGGTCATATCAAAGATCGAGGAACTGAAGGAGATTTCCTCATCTCCATCTTCACCGTCATCTTCATCCGCTTCCTACACCGAATCACTTTCACCTACCCCATCTCCTAGGATGGACGACGAGTTACCACTCCCACGACCAGGCGGTGCACCGAAGAGTCTAGCTGACTACAACAAGCCGAGCGCGACTAGCGTTCGATCTTCTATCGCCGTGCCACGCATCGAAGGAGATCCTAACTATGAGATCAAGATTCCGTTCTTGACTATGATATCTAGGGATTTACAATTTGAAGGCAGGCCATTAGACAATCCGTGCACGCATCTGGCGGATTTCATTGATCTCTGTGGAACTTTCAATAATGGGAATCTCGACAAGAACACTCTTTGCTTGAGAGCTTTCCCGTTCTCTCTAAAAGGCGCAGCTAAGAGGTGGCTCACTGGCAAACCACCTGGCTACTACACAAACTGGGAGACTCTTGCTCAAGACTTCGTTGAAGAGTACTTCCCTCCTTCCAGAACAACAGCCTTCAAGGACAGCATCGCCAGATTCTCTTAAAAGGAAGGAGTGAGCTTATATGATACTTGGAATGAATTACAAGAACTTCTCTACAATTGTCCTCACCACGGTTTTGAGCATAGACAGTTAGCTGAAATCTTTGCTCGAGGTCTTCGTGAAGAATCTGCCAAATGGGTTAATTCCCTAGCTGAAGGGGATTGCACTACACTCACACCTGAAGCTGCTCATCTTCATTTCGCGAACTGCGTCTCTAAGTCAAGGAACTTGGAACGACAGTCAGAAGGATCAAGGAGCAAGCTCGATCTTGAAGCAACCATTAAAGCAGAAGTTGAGAAGCATTGAAGAAGTCTTCTACACCCATTAAGGCGCCAGCAGCCTCTGTCTATGTTGCTGATTGCGAGTGGTGTGGAGCTTGTGCGCATAATGGAGGCCGATGCCAGAACTTTGGTAAAACAGAAGTCTGGTCTGCCGAAGAAGTCAATTTTGTTGCTCAAGGCTTCAACAACAATCAGAACGGTTATGTTGGCTACCGCAACTACAGACAACAGGGGAATTACAAAGATCGACCTCCCTACAATGTTGGTGCCAACCAGAACCAAGGCCAGAACCAGAATAGCTGACCAACTGGTCCAGCTCAGGATCAGAAGCCGAACCATCCGTCGGGAGGTGTCTACTAGCCGCCACATCGAAATCCGGGTAATTATGGAACTGCTCCTGGCAATCGCCAGAATCGATATCTGAACAATACCTATACAGGACAGCAGCATCAGAAGGACAACAACGTCAGTGAACTCGACAAGAAGCTCAATCAGATCATCACCAGACTTGACGATCATGACAGTCAGTTCAAAGCTCAAGCTCTCCTCAACCAAGAACAGATTGCATCCAGTCAAAGAATAGAGCATGCAGTGAATCAGATCTCTAGCATGCTAACATCTGGTCGACCATTTGGCCAGCTTCCAAGCCAAACCGAGCCGAATCCGAGAAAGGAGCAAGCTAAGATGGTATCTATTCAAGATCTGACAAACTCACCTACTAATACTTCTTCTATTTTATGCAGAACCGTTGAAACTTCGGAGAAGGAGGAAGCACAGAAAGAGGTGCCTAAGGAGTATGATCCTCCTCTTGCTCCGTACTACGAAAAGCCTCCTTTTCGAGAGCAATGCTACCGAACGCGAGGATCGAGACTGACATGTGGGGAAACAAAGAAGGATATCCTGCCATCCATAGCAAGAAGCCGTCCTCGCCATATCCAACTAAGTGCTCCGATCCTGGTTCTTTCACGCTACCTCTAGCCATTAATGATATTGAGATAGAACGTAGTTTGGTTGATCTAGGCGCGTCTGTTAATGTGATGCCTATGAGTTTGTATGAGAAATTGAATCTAGGAGAACTTGAACCGACTAGCATACAACTTGTCTTTGCTGATAGATCATTGAAAACACCTAGAGATCAAAGATGTTGTTACTAAATGTGGTCCTTTCACTTTCTTAGCTGACTTTGTGATCATAGATACTAGCGAGGAGGATTCTACTATTCTTATAGGTCGACCCTTCATGGCAACAGCCGGAATGCAAATCAATGTTCTGAGTGGTTCTTTGACCTTGAGGGTTGGTAAGGAAACGATAACATTCTGCCTTAAGGACGGTATGAAGTATACTCCTATGAATGAAGAAACTCACTGTCTTGCTGTAGAAACTGTGGAGTTGACTCCGGTCAACTCCGTTACTGATGTCTCTTCCAGTGTTTCTAGATCAATTATTGTTGCAGTTGTTCAATAGATTACCAAGCAGAAACTAGAATCTTCTGCTCAAAAGCCGCCAAAGAAGAAGGAACTGAAAGCCTCTTCTTCACCGCCAAGCAAGGAACTTGGCAGGTCACGAAAAAAGAATCAGAAGAAGAAGACTCAAATGGTCTGGAGGCCAATTGCTCCGCCATCTTCTTCCGAGCTAACCACGCCGTGGTGTGAACCGCCGCAACCGTGGGCAGACGACCCTAACCACCGCTAGTCTTGAACCTTCGCTCGATCACCGTTGGCACCGGGGGCGGGAAAGTACTTGGACCCGTCGGCCGCGATTGACCGAGAACCCTAAGTGTCCAGGAATGGCTCCACGACAGAAGGGGAATACTTCTGTTGATAATACCGACTCTAAGCTATGCACGCAGCATAAAACTAAGAATTGAAAGAACAAAGTTCTGTCTTTGATTGATTTATTCTGAAAAAGGTTCGTTGTTACAATGAGGCCGAAGCCTCTTATTTATAGGTGAGGAAATCGTGCAACAGGCTCACGTTTCCTACTCGGAAAATAACTCTAAAATAATAAAATAATAACCGAGAGTCCTAAATAGAATAAAAGGACTTACTTGCTCCTAAAGAATCGAAACTAAAAGGTCAAATCCGAATAAAATACTAAAAAGACTAAAATAATACAAAAGCCGGCTAAAACCCTAATTCAGCGGATCCGGCGGGTCCGGTCGGGTGTACCACTCACGCGCGGGCCAGATTAGGAAAGCCGGCACCGCCTTTGTTATCGGGCTTGGAATTGGCGCGGTGGCGGCTGCTCGGGCTGGGTGATGACCAGGGCTTCTTGAATTGGGCTCCGGCGGGTCTGATGCTGATGCCGGTCGGCCTCCGGGGTTCTTGCTCGGCCTGTCCGTTCGGCCGTCTTCCCATTTCCTCATTTCCTCCATTTCCCTCGTGGTTCCTAGGCTGGCAGCTCCTAGGCTTGGCTCTAGGCCTTGTATGGAGTTGAGGGCGGGTGCTGATCCTTCCCAGGGCTGAGTTTCCTGCTGGCTTGGTGCTGGGGCCCGGTTGGGGCCTTCTGAGGCCGGGGCTGGTGCCTGGGTGCAGTCCCTCTTCGGGCCTTCTCCGGATAAGCGTAGGCTGGGCCTTCCCTGTTTATCCCAGTTGTCTAGGAAGGTATTTAAAGGTTCCCCTAAGGTCAGCATCCGGTCCTTGAGCTCTTGGAACCCTAGCCTTGGTGCTAAGGCCGAAGGAGTGCTCGGGGTAGGGCCGACTGGAGCTCCTTCAGGTCGGGGCTGGGTCTTCTTCAATCGGCGTTCCTCCAGGAAGGCATCTAGAGGATCCCAGGGTTGTATAGCACCTCCTGGGTCCTTAGACTTATTGCTCAAGGGGCCGGGTGAGCTTTGTTCTTTGGCTGCCATGAGCGTCGGGGCCCAAGTTAGGGCCGGATGGGTCCGGACTCTCATCCGTGCTTGCTGAGCTATTCGGGGAGGGCTGTGTTTAAACCTCACCACCTGCTGGGGCTTGGTAAACCTCTGAGGGTTTATCTTGAGGTGCTGGCGAGGTTCTGAGCGCTTCTTATAAGGCACTAAGGCCTTTGCCCTCGTGGGTGATCCCGGCGGGGTGTAGGAGTAGGTATTGGCAGCCGGTCGGCTGCCCGGAGTCACTTCATTCCCCTCTTCTTGTAAGGGATTCGTCCTCGAATCCCAATCCTTCGTGTGCGTGCCGGGTAGGGGTTCCTTCACGTCGACTGCTCGTGGGGCGGTGTTGGGGCTGTCGGTGCTCATGTTGTCATCAGTCGGGGGACTGTTGACTCGGATGTTGAGGCTTGTAGAAGACATGGGAGAGTACAGGTCGTCCCAGTGGAGCCCTTCCTCCTTGCTAGGGCTTTTCTCGACCGCCGCCAGTTTTGGAGGTAGGCGGAGTCGGATGGGTGCCAGCCGCAAGAGTCGGTGTGACACCTCCTCGGTGTGCATGTCCCGGATGGCCTGTGTGTCCCTCGGGGGCCTCGGTGTGTCCGGGTGCTGCTCCTGCACCATTAGGGGGCTGGCCAGTGGGTGCTTGGGCGCTGCTCCGTAGGGCGCCGGGTACTGGCTCGGGGTTGACCCGATGCTGGCCGGGCACTGTTCTAGGCTCGAGCCGATGCCAGGGATGTATGGCTCGGCCAAGGCGTCTCGCCATGCCTTGGAACCTAGGGTTAGGTCTTTCACGAACATCCCCGTGAACTTTTCCAAGCCTTGCACCTCCACTTCTTCTCCACTATCGGAGTCTTCTTCCTTTTCTTCCTTCGTTTCTTCTTCTTCGTCGTCGGTGACGACTTCTCCCTCTTTGAGCACCATTACCCTTTGATTGGGGCAATCTCTAGCTACATGTCCTCGGCCCTGACATTTAAAACAAACAATGCCGCTAGGCCTAGGGTTAGTATTGGGTACAGTAGGGGTAGTGCTCGGGGTTACCCGGTTGGCAGCGAGGCTAGGGTTTGGCTTGCCGCCTTGGGCCCGGTTAGGGCCGGCCTTCCATGGGGGCTGGCTGGTACTGGCAGCTCCCTTCCACGTGCTAGTGGCGGGTGGCGCGGTCCTCTTGCCAAAGCCGTACTCGGATTGCCAATGCTACTAAGTCTTCATAGTCAACATAATGGAGGATGTTGAGTTGATGCATGATATCTCTTTGTAGGCCGTTGGTAAAACGAGCTATTCTAGCCTCCTCATCTTCTTTAAGGTCAAGCCGTGTCACGAGCATCTCGATTTCCTTGTGATAGTCCTCCACGGACATACTGCCTTATCTTAGGGTTTGTAGCTTGATATGCAAGTCTCTTGTATAGGCAGCCGGTACAAACTTCTTCCTCATGATTCTCTTTAATTCTCTCCACGTTCCAACGGGTTCTTCTTCTTCCCTCAGGATTTGCCGCCGGTATTGACTCCACCACAAAGCGGCGTAGTCGGTGAACTCTATGGTCGCCACCTTGATCTTTTTCCTTTCGGAGTAGTTGTGGCAGTCCAAGAAGTCCTCCATGCTTCTTTCCCAATCCAGGTAGTTGTCGGCGTTGGCCTTTCCATTGAACTTAGGCACAGTGAGCTTAAGACTGCTCACATCGTCGTCAACATCTTGGGGCGGTCTTCTGTCCTCCCGTTCTCGGTCGCCGCGAGGTCTGTCCCTCCCAAATCCTTGCTCCGCGGCTATCCTTTCCATCCGGGCCATAGATTCTTGTAACGTGTTCAGAACTTGAGTGATGTTGAGAACGTTGGCCTCCACGTGGTTGAGTCTTTCGTCTGCCCTGTTAGTTGATAGAACAGGGAAGCAAAATATATCAATCTACCCCTCTTCTTAAGATCAACCTATAATGAACGAGAAACCCTAGGGTAGATTGCCTTTCTTTTTGTTTTCTTTTCTTTTTCTTACAATGCTTCGAACAAGAATGAAAAATAGATGGATTTTCTAAAGTGCTTTTCTACTAACACGAAAACAAAGATAGATAGGGTTTTTCTAGGATTTTCTAAGACTGAAAAGTAAGGGATATGAATCCAGGGTTTCAAACCTGAAGACTGGGATAGATTGTGGTTCCTCGAGTTGAACCGAAGCTCTGATACCAAAACTGGTGTGAACCACCGCAACCGTGGGTAGACGACCCTAACCACTGCTAGTCTTGAACCTTCGCTCGATCACCGTTGGCACCGGGGGCGGAAAGTACTTGGACCCGTGGGCCGCGATTGACCGAGAACCCTAAGTGTCCATGAATGGCTCCACGACCGAAGGGGAATACTTCTGTTGATAATACCGACTCTAAGCTATGCACGCAGCATAAAACTAAGAATTGAAAGAGCAAAGTTCTGTCTTTGTTGATTTATTCTGAAAAAGGTTCATTGTTACAATGAGGCCGAAGCCTCTTATTTATAGGTGAGGAAATCGTGAACAGGCTCACATTTCCTACTCGGAAAATAACTCTAAAATAATAAAATAATAACCGAGAGTCCTAAATAGAATAAAAGGACTTACTTGCTCCTAAAGAATCGAAACTAAAAGGTCAAATCTGAATAAAATACTAAAAAGACTAAAATAATACAAAAGCCGACTAAAACCCTAATTCGGCGGATCCGGCGGGTCCTGTCGGGTGTACCGCTCACGCGCGGGCCAGATTAGGAAAGCCGGCGCCGCCTTTGTTATCGGGCTTGGAATTGGCGGCGGCGGCGGCTGCTCGGGCTGGGTGATGACCGGGGCTTCTTGAATTGGGCTCCGGCGGGTCTGATGCTGATGCCGGTCGGCCTCCGGGGTTCTTGCTCGGCCTGTCCGTTCGGCCGTCTTCCCATTTCCTCATTTCCTCCATTTCCCTCGTGGTTCCTAGGCTGGCAGCTCCTAGGCTTGGCTCTAGGCCTTGTATGGAGTTGAGGGCGGGTGCTGATCCTTCCCAGGGCTGAGTTTCCTGCTGGCTTGGTGCTGGGGCCCGGTTGGGGCCTTCTGAGGCCGGGGCTGGTGCCTGGGTGCAGTCCCTCTTCGGGCCTTCTCCGCATAAGCGCAGGCCGGGCCTTCCCTGTTTATCCCAGTTGTCTAGGAAGGTCTTTAAAGGTTCCCTAAAGTCAGCATCCGGTCCTTGAGCTCTTGGAACCCTAGCCTTGGTGCTAAGGCCGAACGAGTGCTCGGGGTAGGGCCGACTGGAGCTCCTTCAGGTCGGGGCTGGGTCTTCTTCAATCGGCGTTCCTCCAGGAAGGCATCTAGAGGATCCCAGGGTTGTATAGCACCTCCTGGGTCCTTAGACTTATTGCTCAAGGGGCCGGGTGAGCTTTGTTCTTTGGCTGCCATGAGCGCCGGGGCCCAAGTTAGGGCCGGATGGGTCCGGAGCTCATCCGTGCTTGCTGAGCCCTTCGGGGAGGGCTGTGTTTAAACCTCACCACCTGCTGGGGCTTGGTAAACCTCTGAGGGTTTATCTTGAGGTGCTGGCGAGGTTCTGAGCGCTTCTTATAAGGCACTAAGGCTTTTACCCTCGTGGGTAATCCCGGCGGGGTGTAGGAGTAGGTATTGGCAGCGGTCGGCTGCCCGGTGTCACTTCACGCCGCCAGTCCCTGTCAAGCCACTGGGGCATGAGCAAGTGACGAAGGAGAAGCCGAAAGCATCTCCTAAAGAAGCGCCAAGGATTACGGACCCCGGTGAAATGAAGCTGGAGGTTAAAGAGAAGATAAAGCCGACTGTCCTCATTCCTTCCATTGTAACACTCACGAAGGATGATCTCTCGAGAGAACTATTCGGACCGTTCAAGATCACTGATCATCTTCCCGATGGACGCACTAAGGTCACTCATGCTAACGGGAAGAAATTCACACTCGACGGAGATGCCCCGAAGCTCTACTTAATGAACTCTGACGCTAGCGTTAAGGAGATTCGGAGTTGGGATGTCTCCTAAAACCGTCCAGTTATCGTCCAGCTCAAGGACGTTAATCAAAGAGCGCTTCGTGGGAGGCAACCCACGGCTTGAGTCAGTTTTTAATTTGTGTCAAACTCCTTGTTTTAGAGTCGGTTCAGGGGAGCCAAAAGTGTCAGTTTGCATGATTTCTTATTTTTCAGGTGTATTTTGTGTCATCGTTTCAATCGCAAGTTGTTTGAGGTTGTTCCGATTTTTGTCAATTTAATTCTGCTTTTCTGAAGTTTGCCGGGATTGCGAAAATATTTTCAATCGTGCAGGTCAAATTTTTTGGTGAAAAGTGTCTCACTTTTCGTCGAAAAACTGCCCTTTAAATCCCACTGTGTTTTCTAATCGATTTTTGTTAAACTTTTCGTCGAAAACTTGCTGAGTTTTCGGCGAAAACTAACTTTGAAAACCGGCAGACGTTTTGAACTTGACTTTTCGGTGAAAACTTGCACTTCTTTTCGCCGAAAAATCTGAGAAAAATCCAAAATTTTATCCCCTATTTCCCGGTCCCTTTTCTCTCTCTCCCCTCACTTCTCATGTTTTCGAACGCCGAAAATCGCCCCTCTATTTTTTCGAAAACCGCCGCCACCGACCTATTTTCGTCGCTGCCACCCGTTTCCTTCGCCGTCGCCATCGCCGACCACCGCCACACCCTTCCTCTCTCTCTCCCGATCGTTTCAAGCCGTAGATCGTCCGAATCGGAGCTCTAGAGCTCCAGTTCCACCGAACCCAATTTTTTTGAGTTTTTCTCCGATTTCTCTCTTTCCGTTCGTTTTCAGCAGCTATGGATTCAAGGTAAGTTGTAGAGCTTTTCATTTCGAGTCTTTTGACAGGTTGAATGCTGAATTTCGTCAGGGTTGACTTTGGTTGACTTTTTCGATCTACCTCAATTTGCGTGCCAACTGTTTCGTGTGAATTTAGGGTAGCTGACTGCTTTGGACTGATCTAGCATGCTTAGGGAGAATTGTGCTGAATTTTAATACCTTTTGGTCATATATTGCTATGCTTAAAGATTGATTCTTTGCGGTGTTGACTTTTGCGAAATGTCGGTTTGACCATGGGCTGTTTATGCTCATTTGGCTGCCATGTGTGTTCTTTCACGTTCATATTGTTGTGTTTGCCATCCGAGTTTATGATGATGCCGTCATTTCCCGCTTTGAGCTAGTAATTGCCATGATTAGGGTTCAATGTGTTCCAATGTTGACTTTCTGATTGTCGGTTTGACTTTTGAACTCTGATTGTGATGTGAACATTTCGGCTAGACATTTGCATGCTTTGAAATTCATTGTGATTGCCGGTTACTTACTTTGCTTACCCCCACTCGGTTTTCCTCATTTATTTGTGAAATTGAGTTTTTTACTAAGTGTGGGGTGGGTTATTAGTTAACTAATCTGGTTTCGTTCTGGTTATAGGAATGTCACTCATGAGCGCAGGACTAAGGCGAGACTTGACACCGCCTCTAGCTCCCGAGCCCCGGCCCCTGTCACACCTGCCGTCGCCGGTCCTCCACCAGCATTTCCAGGACGTGTCGGGTACCACCCCATAGTTGCCCGCCTACCCGTGCACTACTTCGAGCGCTACCAGAGGCTCGAGCATATTCCCGGAGCCGATGTTCGACCATTATCCCTGGACTCCCTCCTCGAGCACGATGAGGATTGGCACCAGAATGTGCTCACCTCATTGGCACCTTTAGGATTCTGGAGCTGACCACCCTAGCTGCTGACTTTCCAGACGTCGCCCTCCAGGAGTTCTGGGCTACATTCGAGCTGGATGAGCACAAGAGGAGGCAGCACAAGAAGGTCGTCTCCTTCTATCTTGGCGGGGTGCACAAGGAGTTCACCTACGATGAGTTTGCAGCTCATCTCGGCATCCCCCGGGAGCACTACGAGGGTCATCACCTCGGCTGGGAGAACTACACCGGCGACGGAGAGGAGTACGATGAGCTCTGGAGCCACATGACTAGAGTGCCAGATGCTCGGACCACGACCCATTACTCAAGAAGAGCTCCTGCTTCTACGCGCCATCTGGGAGTCTTATCCTCTTCATCCCGGATGGGTGCTTGCACGCCTACTCCGCCAGAAGACTCAGAAGCCGAGTCCGCATCGCTCCCTCCTGGGCGGCAACTTTGTCGGCCAACTCATCATCTCCCTCGGTCTCAGCCTGTAACATCCCCGCCCAACCGAACGGGATAGAACTCAAGTCTGGGTTACTAGAGTGCCGGAAACGGTACTTAAGAGGGTCTCTTGAGGTCTAGGGACGTTTGGGTGTGTGCCGGGTTGAAGTTGCAAAAGAGGGGAATAGGGTACAGTACCAAAAGTGCTGATTTTGGGTCCTAATGTGCGTAGGCGCACATTTAGAAGTGCCAGGCGCACTTTTCAATTAATTCAGCAAACTTTCGGCGGAATATTCAAAATGTGCGCCTTTCGGGGGTCAATGTGCGCCAGCGCACATTTTGACATCCCAGGCGCACATTTCGTGCATAAAAGGACGGAATTGCACGGAAATCCGTATTTTCTTTCCCCTTTCTCTCTCCCCGAAAAACCATTGACGAACCAAGAGCGAGCAACCTTCGAAGGGTGATTCCGGGAGCTGTAGAGGTCGGAATTGAGTTCCGTTTGTTGCTATGGATTCGTAGCGACGAGGAGAAGAGATCGCTAACCTCTATTTTGGGTTTCTGGGTGTAGGTCGTGAGCAGTAAGGAAGGGTAGAGCTACGAGTTTGGTGGTTGGAGATCGAGTTTCTGGGGAACTAGAAGACGATTAGAGCCTCGTCTTCTATTCCAGGTGAGGGCCTAGCGTTGTGTAGGTAGTTTGGACAGCGTGAGGAGTTTCAATTGGACTTAGAACAAAACCTAGGTTATGCATGAAAATGATGAGCGTAAAAGGGGATAAACTGTTCTGTGAATGTGCTTGATTGCTATTGATGTTTGCCGTGGTTGATCGTTGTTGTTGATTTCTATGATTTGGGGTTGGTTGTGAACTGAAGTGAATTAAGTAATGGTTTGACATAGAAGTGAGAGTTAGGATGGTTGGGAAATGAGTGCGGGTGCTATATTATTATGAATTGCTGGTTGTGGATGCAGGAGAGTTGCCCTGCCAATGTGGGGTCGCTCTGAATAAGAGGAACAGGTGGGTGACCCCTAGACTCATGACATGGCTTCCCCTGTACTTGCAGGTGGGGGAGGCCGGTGAGCTAGCCGGTTATCCTATTGATTGTGGTGTGTGCTGTGAACATGACAGGGACATGGAGGATGTGGTGGGTTGTGAACTATGGACTATGAATGAGATGTGGCTGTTTGAGTTGTATGTTGGTAGTAGATGTGATGTGTGTTTTGAGGAAGTGATGTTGAGAATTGTATGTGTGGAAATAGAACCGGAAGGAGCCTGCACTGCCCCCTAAAACTGCACTATGGGTGCTAAGTGCCTCTTCAAGGGAAAGAGGTGCGCTCACGTCTTCAAGGGAAAGGCGTGATTTGTTTGGTTGAGTCGAGTTAACGATTCCTTCAAGGGAAAGGTCTCGTGGTATCCTCCAAGGGAGAGGATGCGTCTTGGACCTCTCCAGGGGAGAGAGGTGCGTCAGGCCGGCAGGGGTGGTGCGGGATAAACTCCTTATTGGCGCCTAATAACTCACCTAGACAAATTGAATGTGAATGTGTTGTGTTGTGTTGTGTGGTGAACTGGTTGACTGGTGTTGTGGTATGTTGTTGCAAAGGGAATTGATGCTTGATCTATGTTATTCTGCTATTCGATTTGTACTTGAGAACCAGAACTGACCAACGTGATCACCTAGACTGCTTTAGGGAACTAAAATATGGAAAGGGGGGTTGGGTTGGTTCCATTGCTGAATGTCTTGTGCGGAGTTGGGACCGCTCCATAGAGTAGGACAACGTGTAGGTAGGCCCAGTGGGTTCACTCAATTTCAATAGGAAATTGATCCCTTTCTCGATCTCGTGGCTAGAGAGAGTGGTGTGGCGTCTGAGTTGAGGGTGGATTCCGAGAAGTGCTGGGCTGAAGCTATGAGGTGAAGACTGGTGCCTACTTGGAGTTGACCTATTTTCATATTTCGGTTGACTTGGGACATTTTGGGGGTTTTCACTTGGATTTATGTATCTTCCTGATTATGTTGGATTTTATGGGTTTTATGATGGATTTGGAGTTGTAAACAGTTTATGTTTTTCTGGTTTATGGAGGCCTCTCACTTAAACTCTTATTTTAAGCTTGGATTTGATCGTTATCTGGGTCGTCTTTCACTGGGTAATACTCGATACCGGTTCAACCTCGGGTTTCACCGGGATGATTCGGGACGGGTGTTACAAATGGTATCAGAGCCTGGTTGGTCGCTGCTGTACCGGTTGATTATCTTCCTTCTTTGGGGAGTAATTAACCTCGTTAGGAGGGAGGATGAGACATCGGTACGGGACCGACATTCCAAGGGTTTTTGTTAAACTGTTTTAAATGGGTGGGATGTTTGAAATCAAGTGGTAAATTGAGTTATTTGAAGTTCTTTGAGCGGTCAACTGAAATGTTTAATGTCCTCCTGTAGTGAGAACCAGTCGATGGGAAGTCACTCCGTGGGTCACTCCGAGCATGGAGCAGTGGGGCGTCGGTTTCGGCCGTCGGATTTGAAGGGTTGGAACTTCAGTGAGTTCGCCGGGGAGGTGGCTGATCCGGCTGTGGCTGAGCGATGGATTAAGGAGTGCAACTTCAAGTTTCTGAGGGCTGGATTTGAGGATGAGATGAGATTGCAAGCCATGACCTTCTTGCTAAAGGGTCATGCCTTGGAATGGTGGGAGTCCTTGCCGGAGAGTCAGGTGTACCCGCCTGAGCTGGGGTTTGAGGAGTTCTTAGGGATGTTCCGTGACCAGTTTTGTCCGGATATTTGGAGGGAGGCAAAGACCAAGGAGTTTCTTGAGCTGGTGCAGGGTGAGAAGTCGGTTCTGCAGTACTATATGGAGTTCACCAACCTCTCCCAATGGTACGATGAGCTTGCTAATCGAGAGCAAAAGTTGATCCGTCGGTTCAAGAGGGGTCTGAGGTGGGAGATTCAGGAGGGGGTCACATCTGGTGACATGGGGAGTTTGGTGGCGGTGAAAGGGGCTGCTTTGGAGAGGGAGTTATTAGAGCTGGGGAAGAAGGAGGACCGGAAGAGGAAGGCGACAGCACCGCCTTCACAGTCTGTGGCTCAGAGTCAGACTGTTAAGCGCCCACATCAGTCTTACTCGGGGTTCAGGAGCACTCAGTCGGCCCCGATGCGTGGGGTGGTGACCTGTTTCACCTGTGGGAATCCGGGACACAAGAGCGCGACTTGTAAGATGAGGGGTGCAGGTTCGGCTCGATCGGGAGGGGCGTCAACTGGGCTTCCCACCTGTGGCACATGTGGGAAACCTCACTACGGCATGTGTCATCTGGTGAGGACCGCTCCAGTAACATGCTACACCTGTGGGCAGCGTGGACACCGGAGCAATGTTTGCCCGACCAGGAGTGCGGTGCCGACCCAGTCTGTGGGATCGGTGCAGGGACCCAGAGCTCCGTCGGGGAGTCAAGGGGGTAGAGGAGGAGGCAGTTATGGCAGGGGAGCCTCGGGAGCTGGACGAGGAACGGGTGCTAATGCCATGCCGGTGGGAGCTGGAGGGGATCAAGGACGGCTCTATGCTCTCACTAAGGGCGCAGCAGAAAATGCGAACGACGTGGTGACTGGTATGATCTCAATCTTGGGTCTTTCAGTTTATGCCTTGTTTGATTCGGGGTCAACCCATTCCTTTGTAACTGAGAAATGTTTGAGTAGTTTGGGTGTTGTAGATAGTAGTTTGGGTGTTAGTTGGGGCGTCAGAACTCCTTTGGGGACTTCTGTTCGGGTGGATAGAGTCTGTAGAGGGTGTAAAGTGTTAGTGGACGGTTTTCGAGTTCTTGGATGATCTGGTGGTGCTTCCTTTCAATGAATTCGACGTTATTCTCGGCATGGATTGGTTGGCTAGGCATGGGGCCTTGCTTGATTGCCAGAAGAAGGAGGTGTTGCTTCAGGTGGGGAGTGTTGGTCAAGTAGTGTTCAAGGGTGTTAGGAAGAGAGAATCCGCACCTATGGGGGTAATTTCAGCAATGCAAGCCTTCTCTCTGATCCAAGAAGGGTGTGGGGCTTTATTGGTGCAAGTGTCAGTTGAGCAGAATGAGGAGTTGGAGAAGGTACCGGTAGCTCGGGAGTTTGCGGATGTGTTTGAGGAACTACCCGGAGCACCGATCGAGCGTGAGGTGGAGTTCAATATAGAGTTGGTTCCTGGAACTGCTCCAATCTCTATTCCACCTTATCGCATGGCACCGGCGGAGTTGAAGGAGTTGAAGGAGCAATTGCAGGAGCTCCTGGATAAGGGGTTCATCCGCCCTAGCGTGTCACCATGGGGGGCACCGGTGTTGTTTGTGAAGAAGAAGGATGGGTCGATGCGGATGTGTATTGACTATAGGCGGTTGAACAAGGCGACGATCAAGAATCGTTACCCACTTCCAAGGATAGACGATCTCTTCGACCAATTGCAAGGGGCTGAAGTGTTTTCGAAGATAGACTTGAGGTCGGGTTATCACCAGTTGAAGGTGGAGGAAGGATCGGTGCCAATGACAGCCTTTAGGACCTGCTATGGACACTATGAGTTCCTTGTGATGCCTTTCGGTCTAACCAATGCCCCTGCCGCATTCATGGCTCTCATGAACAAGGTCTTCCACGAATATTTGGATAAGTTCGTGATAGTGTTCATCGATGATATCCTCATTTATTCTAAGACTAGGAAGGAGCATGAGGAGCACTTGAGGATTGTTTTTCATAGGTTGAGGGAGCAGCAACTTTTTGCCAAGTTCTCGAAGTGTGCCTTTTGGTTGGAGGAAGTATTGTTTCTTGGGCATGTGGTTTCTAAGAGAGGCGTGGAGGTTGACCCAAAGAAGATTGAAGCGGTGGTTAATTGGTCTCCACCTAAAGATGTGTCGCAACTGAGGAGCTTCTTGGGGTTAGCTGGTTACTACCGAAGGTTTGTAGAGGGGTTCTCTACCATAGCGTCACCTTTGCATAAGTTGTTGAGGAAGGAGTCGAAGTATGAGTGGAGCGAGGAATGTCAGAGGAGCTTTGAGGAGTTGAAGAAGAAGTTGACCTCAGCTCCGGTGTTGACTTTGCCAGTAGAAGGTGGAGAGTATGTGGTGTTTAGTGATGCGTCTTTGCGAGGATTGGGCTGTGTGTTGATGCAGAATGGGAAGGTTGTCGCTTATGCCTCCCGACGGCTTAGGGTGCATGAGGTGAACTACCCAACCCATGATTTGGAGTTAGCTGCAGTGGTGTTCGCCTTGAAGTTGTGGAGGCATTATTTGTATGGTGAGACGTTTAAGATCATGACCGATCACAAGAGTCTTAAGCACCTTATGGATCAAAAGGAGCTGAATGGTAGGCAACGGCGTTGGGTGGAGCTCTTGAAGGATTATGACTGTACCATTGACTACCATCCTGGTAAAGCTAATGTGGTTGCGGATGCTTTAAGTCGAAAGGAGTTGGTGGATCTTAGAGCTTTAAGGGTAGAGATGCAGTTAGATGATGTGGGAAGTTTGCTTGCCAAGCTCAACATTAGGCCTATGCTGAATGATAGGATTGGTGAGGAGCAGCTCAAGGATGCTACCCTGGTGGCTATTCGAGGGGAAGTTGAAAAGGCTTGGATAATGGATTCGAGGTAGTTGGCGGATTGCTGAAATGCAAGGGTCGAGTGTGCGTACCGGAAGTAGAGGAATTGAGGAAGGGGATTTTGGAGGAGGCTCATTCCTCGATGTATGCTATGCATCCCGGGATGACAAAGATGTACAATGACCTGAAGTTAAGTTTTTGGTGGCCAGGAATGAAGAAGGATGTGGCTCGTTATGTGGCGACTTGCTTGGTTTGTCAGAAGGCTAAGGCGGAGCATAGAGCTCCGGGTGGGTTACTTCAGTCCCTACCTATCCCGGAGTGGAAGTTTGCGGACATCACCATGGACTTTGTGTCGGGTTTTCCGTCGACTAGAGAGGGAAAGGATGCCGTGTGGGTAATAGTCGATCGGTTGACGAAAGTTGCGCATTTCATACCCATTCGATTTAAGCCTAGTGTGGAGGTGTTGGCAAAGTTATATATAGAGGAGGTGGTAAGGTTACATGGGTTCCTCAATCCATCGTCTCTGATCGGGATCCGAGTTTCACGTCTCATTTTTGGGAGGGGCTGCATACAGCATTGGGAACTAAGCTCAAGTTCTCGACGGCGTATCATCCTCAGACGGATGGGCAATCGGAGAGAACGATCCTTACCTTGGAGGAATTGTTGAGAAGCTGTGCCATGGAGTTTCAAACCCCTTGGACTGAATTGCTACCTTTGATTGAGTTCGCCTATAATAACTCGTATCATAGTAGCTTGAAGTCTGCTCCTTTTGAGGCCTTGTATGGGAGGAAGTGTAGGACGCCTTTGTGTTGGGATGAGGAAGGTGCGAGGGTGTTGTCGGGCCCTCAAGTTGTGCAAGAGACGGCTGATCGGGTTAAGATTATCAAGGAGAGATTGAGAGCGGCTCAAGATAGACAAAAAGCGTATGCCGACGGTCGTGCTAGAGAGCTGAGTTTCAATGTTGGGGAGAAGGTATTTTTGAAGGTGTCACCGTGAAAGGGCTGATGCGTTTCGGTAGAAAAGGGAAGTTGGCGCCTCGGTACATCGGCCCTTATGAGATCCTCGCTAAGTCGGGTCCGGTGGCTTATGTGTTGGCTTTGCCGAGGGAGTTGGAAAGGATACACAATGTGTTCCATGTGAGCGTGCTTAGGCGGTATCATGGGGACCCTTCTCATGTAATTCAGCCGGAAGAGGTGGAGATTGAACAAGACTTGACTTATGAGGAGAAGCCAGTCGCGATCGTGGATAGGCAAGTCCGGGTCTTGAGGAATAAGCAGATTCCGCAGCTCAAGGTGGTATGGAGGAACCATGAGAGCGAGTCGGCTACTTGGGAGACTGAGGAGAGTATGAGGCGGCGGTACCCGGAGTTAGTGGAAGTGTATGATTCAGGTATTAATTTTCCCTTGATGCATGCTTTTGTGTTTGCTCGTGGTGGTGTTGGTTCCAAGAAGGTCTAAGGTGTGTTCGGTATCATATTGCTAGGATGAGTTAGGGAAGATTTCGGGGACGAAATCCTTGAAGTTGTGGAGACTTGTAACATCCCCGCCCAACCGAACGGGATAGAACTCAAGTCTGGGTGACTAGAGTGCCGGAAACGGTACTTAAGAGGGTCTCTTGAGGTCTGGGACGTTTGGGTGTGTGCCGGGTTGAAGTTGCAAAAGAGGGGAATAGGGTACAGTACCAAAAGTGCTGATTTTGGGTCCTAATGTGCGCAGGCGCACATTTAGAAGTGCCAGGCGCACTTTTCAATTAATTCAGCAAACTTTCGGCGGAATATTCAAAATGTGCGCCTTTCGGGGGTCAATGTGCGCCGGCGCACATTTTGACATCCCAGGCGCACATTTCGTGCATAAAAGGACGGAATTGCACGGAAATCCGTATTTTCTTTCCCCTTTCTCTCTCCCCGAAAAACCATTGACGAACCAAGAGCGAGCAACCTTCGAAGGGTGATTCCGGGAGCTGTAGAGGTCGGAATTGAGTTCCGTTTGTTGCTATGGATTCGTAGCGAGAGGAGAAGAGATCGCTAACCTCTATTTAGGGTTTCTGGGTGTAGGTCGTGAGCAGTAAGGAAGGGTAGAGCTACGAGTTTGGTGGTTGGAGATCGAGTTTCTGGGGAACTAGAAGACGATTAGAGCCTCGTCTTCTATTCCAGGTGAGGGCCTAGCGTTGTGTAGGTAGTTTGGACAGCGTGAGGAGTTTCAATTGGACTTAGAACAAAACCTAGGTTATGCATGAAAATGATGAGCGTAAAAGGGGATAAACTATTCTGTGAATGTGCTTGATTGCTATTGATGTTTGCCGTGGTTGATCGTTGTTGTTGATTTCTATGATTTGGGGTTGGTTGTGAACTGAAGTGAATTAAGTAATGGTTTGACATAGAAGTGAGAGTTAGGATGGTTGGGAAATGAGTGCGGGTGCTATATTATTATGAATTGCTGGTTGTGGATGCAGGAGAGTTGCCCTGCCAATGTGGGGTCGCTCTGAATAAGAGGAACAGGTGGGTGACCCCTAGACTCATGACATGGCTTCCCCTGTACTTGCAGGTGGGGGAGGCCGGTGAGCTAGCCGGTTATCCTATTGATTGTGGTGTGTGCTGTGAACATGACAGGGACATGGAGGATGTGGTGGGTTGTGAACTATGGACTATGAATGAGATGTGGCTGTTTGAGTTGTATGTTGGTAGTAGATGTGATGTGTGTTTTGAGGAAGTGATGTTGAGAATTGTATGTGTGGAAATAGAACCGGAAGGAGCCTGCACTGCCCCTAAAACTGCACTATGGGTGCTAAGTGCCTCTTCAAGGGAAAGAGGTGCGCTCACGTCTTCAAGGGAAAGGCGTGATTTGTTTGGTTGAGTCGAGTTAACGATTCCTTCAAGGGAAAGGTCTCGTGGTATCCTCCAAGGGAGAGGATGCTTCTTGGACCTCTCCAGGGGAGAGAGGTGCGTCAGGCCGGCAGGGGTGGTGCGGGATAAACTCCTTATTGGCGCCTAATAACTCACCTAGACAAATTGAATGTGAATGTGTTGTGTTGTGTTGTGTGGTGAACTGGTTGACTGGTGTTGTGGTATGTTTTGCAAAGGGAATTGATGCTTGATCTATGTTATTCTGCTATTCGATTTGTACTTGAGAACCAGAACTGACCAACGTGATCACCTAGACTGCTTTAGGGAACTAAAATATGGAAAGGGGGGTTGGGTTGGTTCCATTGCTGAATGTCTTGTGCGGAGTTGGGACCGCTCCATAGAGTAGGACAACGTGTAGGTAGGCCCAGTGGGTTCACTCAATTTCAATAGGAAATTGATCCCTTTCTCCCTTTCAGGATCTCGTGGCTAGAGAGAGTGGTGTGGCGTCTGAGTTGAGGGTGGATTCCGAGAAGTGCTGGGCTGAAGCTATGAGGTGAAGACTGGTGCCTACTTGGAGTTGACCTATTTTCATATTTCGGTTGACTTGGGACATTTTGGGGGTTTTCACTTGGATTTATGTATCTTCCTGATTATGTTGGATTTTATGGGTTTTATGATGGATTTGGAGTTGTAAATAGTTTATGTTTTTCTGGTTTATGGAGGCCTCTCACTTAAACTCTTATTTTAAGCTTGGATTTGATCGTTATCTGGGTCGTCTTTCACTGGGTAATACTCGATACCGGTTCAACCTCGGGTTTCACCGGGATGATTCGGGACGGGTGTTACACAGCCAGTCATATGGCCCAGACATCCCACGACGCAGAGTATACACCGTAGGTGGTGATTTAGCGGTCGAGTACGCCCTCCACCTGGACCTTGGTCCACGGATGGCGGCAGCTCCTCCTCTCCAACACGAGGAAGAACCAGAGGAAGAAGATGATTCTGAGGAGCAGCATCCTCAGCCGGAGCCAGAGTTTGATGATCATATACCCTCGCCACAGCAGCAGGCAGGGTCTGCATACCAGCACCAGGTGCCCATTCCAGATCCATTCCAGGCGCCTCACCCTCAGCACCGACCGCATCCAGCTGACAGTGGAGAGCTGTACGAGCGACTCCAGGAGTGGCGAGTCACAGACACCGCCACTCAGGATGCCAGATGGATTATTAGGCAGCAGCACATGCTTCGCACTGACGAGAGATATGAGACACAGCTGGCGTGGCAGCGACAGGTCAACGACGCCCTCCACATTCCCCCTCCCGATGCACCTGACCAGTAGTGATCGGGTTGTATCCCTTTTCTTGTTCTTTCTTTTTATTTCTTCTTTTCGGATTTCGATCCAACTTTTTTGTGTGTGGATCCAGGACACTTGCCCGGGTTTCCTTTCTATCTTTCATTTGTTTTTGTTTTGCAGGCAGTTGGTAGATTCCCTGTGCTTCGGGTCTACTACACTCCCCTTCGCTTCGGTAGATTCCCTCTGCTCCGAGGACCCGTGTTCATTCTCTACACCAACCATCTCGATACAGGTTCTTCACTTCCACTCTCAGCTCTAGTTTTAGTCCTGTGAGGACATATAACGATTTAAGTGTGGGGTAGGATGCTAGAGAACCTTGCATGAACTTGATTGCCCTTGATTGTGTTTTTCTGTGTTCCGTGGTTCCTTTCCAGTTTCTCTAGCATTAGAATTGCTCGGTTCTTGATTTTTGATGTTAAGTTGTTGATTAATCTGTCATAATGATGCTTAGACTGGTTAACCTAGAACCTGAGAACCAACGTGTATACTTTGATGCTAAATTGCCTGGTCAGAATAGAATTTTTAAAATCACACTTGTAGTTTGTAGCCTTGATTGCATGAAAATGACCGAATCTGACTAGCAAACCAAATGTGAGCTTTTGATCCATTGCACGTAACTTGCAATTTCAATTCTTTTTGAGTGGTTTTCTGTTTACTTGAATGAGTTAGAATTCGCATGAGACCTACTCGAGACCACACGATGACACGAGTTCTAGAATGATAGGGGCACCTAGATTCAGCTACTAAGCCAGATAGCCTGCCTAACGATAAATCCATTAGGTTTAAACCCTTGAGTTTGGCCTGTTCTTTCGGTTTGATATACATTACAGCCATTCCCCATTCTTTCATTCCCCGTTGATCCCCTGTGGTTGTAGTTCTAGATTAGCCTACCGGAAGTCGGTTTGTGGTAACTTGCCTATAGCCATTAAACAGGTGGTCTTAGCTATTATGTCCAGACGTGTAAAACCCTCTAGCAACTAAAAGAAAGAATCGGCACAAAGAAAAAAATAAATAGAAAAAGAAGCAAATTTCGAAAAAAAAAAGAGAAAGAAGAAAGAGTTCAGGAAAGTTCAGAAAAGTTTCAAAATTTTAGTTCAATAAACGTTCTTCTCCCTACATATGGAAGAACGAAATGTAAAAGAAAATTCGAAGAAAAAATGTGTGAAAAGAAAATAAAGTGCTAGGTTGCTTGAGGGTATCATAGGACGAGCGTACACTATTCCACCCGTGTCTGGTTAGACGGTAGGAAACCACAGGCTAGATTCGAGGGAAGTTAGTCGAAAGCTACACCGCACCAAAGCCATCATCATACATTCCCTTCATCCATCTCATTTTAACCGTTGTAGTGTAGAATTCGTTACAGTCCTAGCAGGGAAGTCCTTGTTGACTAGTTCCTCGTGTTTTCACAGTGGTGGAGTTGTGGTCGAATTGCAAACATATGACATAATTCAGTAACAGAAAATGATTGAGAGAAGAAACACGTCCTTAAACACAGAGAGTGAGAGTTTCCCTTATACTAAATATTTCCTGTGTGAGGAGTCTGGTCGGTCAGGTCAAATTCGTGCATGATTGGTTACTATTACTTGTCGTGTGTAGTCTTTAGTGAGACCAGGTTGTTTGGTTGATCAGTATGCATGTTAGGTTTCTTGTTCTAGGAATTATCTGTCTAATAATTCATTGTGTGTGCTTGAACTTCAATTTAATCGATCTTATCATTTGTGAACATGAGCGCGTTCTATTCAGTTTGCTTGAGGACAAGCAAAAGCTTAAGTGTGGGGTATTTTGATGACACTCGATTTGACGTGATTATCAGCCTCATTTAAGCGACATTTCCTTGCTTAAGACATGGTTTTTAGGGTAGAATAGCGAATATTCACTCAATTGTTCTATCTCGTGCCATTTGTGTTACTTTGACCTGTTTCGGGTCTATTTGATGGTTTTCTAGTGTTTTCATGATAGCACAGGTTTTTCCCGTCAAATAAGTAGCCAAGATCGTGTCTAAGGCATTGGAACCTCAAGGAACCGCACCGGAACCAATCCAAGGACTCGATCAAACCAACTCAAATCCTGCCCCGATTTACACTACACTTTTCGGCGAAAACTCCTTAGGTTTTCGGCGAAAAGTCAAGAACAAATCGGCTGAACATCACAAGAGAAGTTTGCGGCGAAAAGATAGAGTTCTCGCCGAAAACTCTGAGTCCGAAAATCACAGGAGAATCAGTCGACGGAAGTCTTCATTTACACTGAAGTTTTTGGCAAAACCTCAACAACTTTTCGGCGAAAACTCCAGGCAAAATCCGGCGGTTCTAGGGTTAAGTATAAATACTTAACCGGCGGCCCAAATAAAGATATACCTCATAATACATCATAATTTCAGAATTCTCACGAGTTCTGGAGTAGAGTTTAGAGTTTGAAGAGCCATGAAGAGATCGTGACGCCATCCCTTCACCTCGGAGACTCGAAGCTAGGATTGAAGATTACCGGAGAACGAAGCTTTGCCATAGTCATCTTAATTAGGTTTCATAGTTTCTATCTGTTCTATCTTGTCATGATGAACTCTGTTCCTGTCTTTGATTTTGTCGTTATGAACATGAGCAGCTAAACTCGTAGAGCTTAGACTAGATGAACACTAAGTGACCCAGGGCTTTAAAGCGATCACGGATCGGCGGTGATTAGATTCAAAGTTTAATCAGTTTCTCTTTCATGTTTGATTTGTTCTTCGTTGTCTATGTTTCTTGTCTGGATTGATCACCTAGATTAGATTCTTGTTAAGCTAAGGATAGAAGCGAACGCTCGCCTTACTTTAAAACACCAAATCGAACAATTAACCTATTCATTAGAGTGTGCCTTTCGTAGGAACCAGTTAGGGTTAATCCACTGCAAGAGTAACTCATAAATCGTTAGTAATTCCACAAGTTAGTTAAGTCATTGCGAGAGGCGACCGTACCCTGGCGACTAATTAATCTTGGTAGCTAGATCGGATAGAGCGAACGTTCGCCAGTCTTAAACCTAAGGGTCAGGAGTTATGGTGGTGTCTTAGAATTGATTGAAGGAGAATTGAAATCCGCTGATCTGTTGATTTCCAATGCTCTAGTGAACGAAGGGGAATTCGAAGTCTAAGCTTGTTTGTCGTCTTTGTTAAGTCAACCAATCTTTCAATCTGTCTTTCTTTTTAGTTTTAATTTTGCTTGCATTTCCTAGAATAGAAGTTGTGGAACTCACACCATGCACAATGTGTTAAACCTTAGTAATCTGCCTTTATATTTGAGTAGAAGACCCGTGGAATACGATCTACTTAGCTTCTAGCTTCGTAGTTATTTGATTGCACGCATTACAACGTTTGTCAGTGATCAATCCAGACAAGAAACATAAATAACGAAGAACAAATCAAACTTGAAAGAGAAACTGATTAAACTTTTAATCTAATCACCGCCGATCTGTGACCGCTTTAAAGCCTGGGTCACTTAGGGTTCATCTAGTCTAAGCTCTACGAGTTTAGCTACTCATGTTCATAACGACAGAATCAAAGACAGAAACAGAGTTCATCATGAAAAGGAAGAACAGATAGAAACTGTAAAACCTAATTAAGACGACTCTGGCAAAGCTTCACTCTTCGGTAATCTTCAATCCTAGCTCTGAGTCTCCGAGGTGAAGGGATGGCGTCACGATCTCTTCCTAGCTCTTCGAACTCTAAAACTCTGCTCTCTCGAACTCCTTAGGTCTGGAACTCGTTAAAGTTCTTAATTATGAGATGTATATTATGAGGTATCTCCTATTTGGGCCGCCGATTTAAGTATTTATACTTAACCCTAAGTCGCCGGATTTGTTAAGGATTTTTCGGCGAAAACTTGATGAGTTTTCGCCGAAAACTTCTTTGTAAATTGCTGCTTCCGTCGACCGATTCTCCTGTGAGTTTAAAGTCCAGAGTTTTCGGCGAGAACTTTGACTTCTAACCGAAAACTTCTTCTTGTGAGCTCTGCCGATTTCTTCTGGACTTTTCACCGAAAACCTGAGGAGTTTTCGCCGAAAACTGTAGTGTAAAACGGGGCAGGATTTCTGTTGACTTGATTGACTTCTTAGACTGGTTCCGATGCGGTTCCTCGAGGTTCCAATGCCTTAGACACGACCTTGGCTACTTTATTTGATGGCAAAAACATGTGCTATCATGAAAACACTAGAAAACCATCAAATAGACCCGAAACGGGCCAAAGTAACACAAATGGCACGAGATAGAGTATTTGAGTGAATATTCGCTATTCTACCATAAAAACCATGTCTTAAGCCAAGAAATGTCGCTTAAATGAGGCTCATAATCACGTCAAATCGAGTGT
This sequence comes from Linum lewisii, assembly GCA_034768395.1. Taxonomy (NCBI): domain Eukaryota; kingdom Viridiplantae; phylum Streptophyta; class Magnoliopsida; order Malpighiales; family Linaceae; genus Linum; species Linum lewisii. The sequence goes on along the minus strand of CM068303.1, from coordinate 22,684,128 downwards.
CATCAAAATACCCCACACTTAAGCTTTTGCTTGTCCTCAAGCAAACTGAATAGAACACGCTCACTGGTGAACGTGTCGCTGTGGATGCTCAAACAAATAACTAACAAAGCTAACAAAAGCTAGGGTAGATCGTATTCCACGGACCTTCTAATGATTGACTACTTCAGAACTAGCAAATTACTCAGATTAAAACACTTAGTGCGTGGTGTGAGTTCCACGACTTCTAATTCTAAGAAATGCAGAGAAATTAAAAACTAAAACTAGAAACAGATTGGAAATTGGTTGATTAAAACAAAGATGACAGACGAACTTAGACTTTGAATCCCCCTTCGATCACCAGAGCATTGGCAATCAACAGACCAACGGATTTCGATTCTCATTCAATCAATTCTACGACACCACCATAACTCTTTACCTTTAGGTTTAAGACCGGCGAACGTTCGCTCTATCCGTTCTAGCTACCAAGATTAATTAGTCGCCCAGTACGGTCGATTCTCGCAACAACTTAACTTAATTGGTGGAATTACTAACGATTTGTGAGTTACTCTTGAAGTGAATTAACCCTAACCGGTTCCTACGAAAGGCACACTCCAATTATAAGGTTAATTGTTTGATTTGATGTTTTAAAGTAAGGCGAGCATTCGCTTCTATCCTTAGCTTAACCAGAATCTAATCTAGGTGATCAATCCAGACAAGAAACATGAACAATGAAGAACAAATCAAACATGAAAGAGAAACTGATTGAACTTCGAATCTAATTACCGCCGATCCGTGACCGCTTTAAAGCCCTGGGTCACTTAGGGTTCATCTAGTCTAAGCTCTAACGAGTTTAGCTACTCATGTTTATCACAAAAGAAACAAAGATAAAGAAAGAGTTCATCATCCAGAGGAAGAACAAAAAAGAATCTGAAAAACCTAATTTAGACGACTCTGACAGAACTTCGATCTTCAGTAAACTGCACTCCTAGCTCCGAGTCTTCGAGATGGAAGGGTTGGCGTCACGATCTCTTTCCGGCTCTCCGAACTCTAAACTCTGCTTCAGAACTTGAGAGAATTCTGAAGTATTCGGTATTAGTTGGTAATTGCGGTATATCCTCTGTTGTTGGGCCGCCGGTTAAGTAGCCGGATTTGGCTTGATATTTTCACCAAAAATACTGGGTTATTTTCGCCAAAAATCTCAGTGTAAATGGAAAGGCCGCCGGTTGATTTCTTCTGTAATTTTCGTCCTTTTGGTTCTCGACGAAAACTTGGTGTTTTCGCTGAAAACTTCCTTCAGTTGACATCAGTGGATTTGTGCATGTATTTTCGCCGAAAATGTCAAGCTATTTTTGGCGAAATCTTCAGTGAAAACGGGCAGACTTTTGGTTTGACTTGATTGGCTCCTTGAGTCGATTCCGGTGCGATTCCTCGAGGTTCCACCGCCTTAGACACGTCCTTGGCTACTTATTCGATGGCAAAAACCTGTGCTAACAAAAAATACTAGAAAACCATCAAATAGACCCAAAACGGGCCAAGGTAACACAAATGGCACGAGATAGGGCAATTGGTTGAATATTCGCTATTCTACCCTAAAAACCATGTCTTAAGCAAGGAAATGTCGCTTAAATGAGGCTGATAATCACGTCAATTCGAGTATCATCACTCACGTTCACAAATGATAAGATCGATTAAATTGAAGTTCAAGCATACATAATGAATTATTAGACAGATACTTCTAGAACAAGAAACCTAACATGCATACTAATCAGCGAAACAACCTGGTCTCACTAAAAACTGCACACGACAAGAAGTAGCAACCAATCATGCACGAATTTGACCTGGCCGACTAGATTCCTCACACAGGAAATATTTAGTATAAGGGAAACTCTCACTCTCTGTGTTTAAGGACGTGTTTCTGCTCTCAATCATTTTCTGTTACTGAATTCTGTCATAAGTTTGCAATTCGACCACATCTCCACCACTGTGACAACACGAGGAACTAGTCAAGAAGTACTTCCCTGCTAGGACTGTAACGAATTCTACACTACAAGGGTTTATAATGAGATGGATGATGGGAATGTATGATGATGGCTTTGGTGTGGTGTAGCTTTCGACTAACTTCCCTCGAATCTAGCTTATGGCTTCCTACCGTCTAACCAGACACGGGTGGAATAGTGTACGCTCGTCCTATGATACCCTCAAGCAACCTAGCACTTTATTTTCTTTACACATTTTTTTCAATTTTCTTTTGACTTCGTTCTTCCATATGTAGGGAGAAGAACGTTTATTGAACTGAACCATACACTTGAAAACTTTTCTAAACTCTTTTTCTCTATATTTTTTTTTCAAATTTTTTTCTTCTTTTCTTCTCTTTTTTTTCTTTTCTGTGATGATTCTTTCTTTTAGTTGCTAGAGGGGTTTACACGACTGGACATAATAGCTAAGACCACCTGTTTAATGGCTATAGGCAAGTTACCACAGACCGACTTCCGGTAGGCTGATCTAGAACTACAACCACATTGGATCAACGGGGAATGAAAGAATGGGGATTGGCTGTAAAGTATATCGAACCGAAAGAACAGGCCAAGCTCAAGGGTTTAAACCTAATGGACTTATCGTTAGGTAGGCTATCTGACTTAGTAGCTGAATCTAGGTGCCCCTATCATTCTAGAACTCATGTCATCGTGTGGTCTCGAATAGGTCTCATGGAAATTCTAACTCATTCAAGCAAACAGAAAACCACTCAAAAAGAATTGAAATTGCAAGTTACGTGCAATGGACCAAAAGCTCACATTTGGTTTGCTAGTCGGATTCGGTCATTTTCATGCAATCAAGGCGACAAACTACAAGTGTGATTTTAAAAATCTTTTCTGACTAGGCAATTTAGCATCAAAGTATACACGTTGGTTCTCAAGTTCTAGGTTAAGCAGTCTAAGCATCATTATGAAAAAATTGAACAACAACTTCACATCAAAAATCAAGAACCGAGCAATTCTAATGTTAGAGATACTGGAAAGAAACCACGGAACACACAAAAACATAATCAAGGGCAATCAAGTTCATGCAAGGTTCTCTAGCATCCTACCCCACACTTAAATCGTTATGTGTCCTCACAGGACTAAAGCTAGAGTTGAGAGTGAAATGGAAGAACCTGGACCGAGATGATTGGTGTAGGGGATGAACTCGGGTCGCAGAGCGGAGGGAATCTACCAAAGCGAAGTAGAAAGTGGTAGACCCTAAGCAAAGGGAATCTCCCAAACTACCTGCAAAACAAAAATAAATGAAAGATAAAAAGGAAACCGAGACAGGTGTCCCGGATCCACACGGAAAAAAGTTGGATCGAAATCCGAAAAGAAGAAATAAAAAGAAAAGACAAGGAAAAGGATACAACTCGATCACTGCTGGTCAGGTGCATCGGGAGGGGGAATGTGGAGGATGTCGTTGACCTGCAACTGCCATGCCAGCTGCGCCTCGTATCTCTTGTCAGTGCGGCGCATGTGCTACTGCATAATAACCCATCAGGCCTCCTGAGTGGCGGTGTCTGTGACTCGCCACTCCTGGAGTCGCTCGTACAGCTCTCCAATATCAGCTGGATGCGGTCGGTGCTGAGGATGAGGTGCTTGGAATGGATCCTGGAGGGGCGACTGCTGCTGATATGCATACCCTGCCGGCTGCTGTGGCGAGGGTATATGATGAACATTGCAGAAGCGGTTGATCAAATAACTACCAAGCTAAAAGCTAGGGTAGATCGTATTCCACAGGTCTTCTAATAACTGACTACTCAAAGAAGCTGGCAACTTATTCAGGTTTAACACTTTGTGCGTGGTGTGAGTTCCACGACTTCTAATCTAAGAAATTCAAGGAAATTAAAAATTAAAATGAAACACAGACTGAAAGATTGGTTGACTTTAACAAAGATGACAGACAAACTTAGACTTCGAATCCCCCTTCGTTCACCAGAGCATAGGCAATCAACAGATCAGCGGATTTCAATTCTCGTTCAATCGATTTCTATAAGACACCACCATAACTCCTGACCCTTAGGTTTAAGACTGGCGTACGTTCGCTCTATCCGATCTAGCTACCAAGATTAATTAGCCGCCAGGGTACGCTCGCCTCTCGCAACGACTTAACTAACTGGTGCAATTACTAACGATTTATGAGTTACTCTTGCAGTGGATTAACCCTAACTGGTTCCTACGAAAGGCACACTCCAATGAATAGGTTAATTGTTCAATTTGATGTTTAAAAGTAAGGCGAGCGTTCGCTTCTATCCTTAACTTAACAAGAATCTAATCTAGGTGATCAATCCAGACAAGAAACATAAACAACAAAGAACAAATTAAACATGAAAGAGAAACTGATTAAACTTTGAATCTAATCACAGCCGATCCGTGACCGCTTTAAAGCCCTGGGTCACTTAGGGTTCATCTAGTCTAAGCTCTAAGAGTTTAGCTACTCATGTTCATATCAAAAGAATCAAAGACAGAAACAGAGTTCATCATACAGTGGAAGAACAGATAAGAACTGAAAAATCTAATTCTGATGACTCTGGCAAAGCTTCGCTCTCCGATAATCTTCAGTCCTAGCTCCGAGTCTCCGAGGTGAAGGGATGGCGTCACGATCTCTTCCTGGCTCTTCGAACTCTAAACTCTGCTCTAGAACTCGTGAGAATTCTGAGAATTATGTGAATTATGATGTATATCTCTTTATGGGCCGCCGGTTAAGTATTTATACTTAACCCTAATACCGCCAGATTTTGCCTGGAATTTTCGCCGAAAACCTGTGAAGTTTTCATCGAAAATTCCTTTGTAAAATGACTGAGTGCTCGGCGATATCTCCTGTGATTTTCGGACCTTAGGGTTCTCGGCGAAAACTTGAAGTTTTCGCCGAAAACTTTTTCTTGTCAGCACTGCCGATTTCTTCATGAGTTTTCGCCGAAAACCTAGGGGATTTTTGCCGTAAACTGTAGTGTAAATTGGAGCAGGATTTGGTTCGGCTTGATTGACTCCTTAGGTCGATTCCGGTGCGATTCCTCGAGGTTCCAATGCCTTAGACACGTCCTTGGCTACTTTATTTGACGGCAAAAATCTGTGCTAACATGAAAACACTAGAAAACCATCAAATAGACCCGAAACGGGCCAAAGTAACACAAATGGCACGAGATAGAGCAATTGAGTGAATATTCGTTATTCTACCCTAAAAACCATGTCTTAAGCAAGGAAATGTCGCTCAAATGAGGCTGATAATCACGTCAAATCGAGTGTCATTAAAATACCCCACACTTAAGCTTTTGCTTGTCCTCAAGCAAACTTAATAGAACACGCTCATGTTCACAAATGATAAGATCGATTAAATTGCAATTCAAGCACACACAATGAATTATTAGACAGATACTTCCTAGAACAAGGAACCTAACATGCATACTGATCAGCCAAACAACCTGGTCTCACTAAAAACTGCACACGACAAGTAATAGTAACCAATTATGCACGAATTTGACCTGACAGACCAGACTCCTCACACAGGAAATATTTAGTATAAGGGTAACTCTCGCTCTCTGTGTTTAAGGACGTGTTTCTGCTCTCAATCATTTTCTGTTACTGAATTCTGTCATAAGTTTGCATTTCGACCACATCTCCACCACTGTGACAACACGAGGAACTAGTCAAGAAGGACTTCCCTGCTAGGACTATAACGAATTCTACACTACAAGGGTTTATAATGAGATGGATGATGGGAATGTATGAGGATGGCTTTGGTGCGGTGTAGCTTTCGACTAACTTCCCTCAAATCTAGCCTATGGTTTCCTACCGTCTAACCAGACACGGGTGGAATAGTGTACGCTCGTCCTATGATACCCTCAAGCAACCTAGCACTTTATTTTCTTTACACATTTTTTCTGACTTTTCTTTTGACTTCGTTCTTCCATACGTAGGGAGAAGAACGTTTATTGAACTAAAAACTTGAAACTTTTGGAACTTTTCTGATTTTTTTTTCTTCTGATTTTTTTCTTTTGTGCTGATTCTTTGTTTTAGTTGCTAGAGGGGTTTACACGTTTGGACATAATAGCTAAGACCATTTGTTTAATGGCTATAGGCAAGTTACCACAAACCGACTTTCGGTATGCTAATCTAGAACTACAACCACAGGGGATCAACGGGGAATGAAAGAATGGGGAAATGGCTGTAATGTATATCGAACCGAAAGAACAGGCCAAACTCAAGAGTTTAAACCTAATGGATTTTAACGTTAGGCAGGCTATCTGGCTTAGTAGCTGATTCTAGGTGCCGCTATCATTCTAGAACTCGTGTCATCGTGTGGTCTCGAGTAGGTCTCATGCAAATTCTAACTCATTCAAGCAAACAGAAAATCACTCAAACAGAATTGAAATTGCAAGTTACGTGCAATGGATCAAAAGCTCACAGTTTGTTTGCTAGTCGGATTCGGTCATTTTCATGCAATCAAGGCTACAAACTACAAGTGTGATTTTAAAAATTATGTTCTAATCAGGCAATTTAGCATCAAAGTATACACGTTGGTTCTCAGGTTCTAGGTTAAGCAGTCTAAGCATCATTATGACAGATTGAACAACAACTTAACATAAAAAATCAAGAACCGAGCAATTCTAATTAATGCTAGAGAAACTGGAAAGGAACCACGGAACACACAAAAACACAATCAAGGGCAATCAAGTTCATGCAAGGTTCTCTAGCATCCTATTCCACACTTAAATCGTTCTGTGTCCTCACGGGACTAAATCTAGAGTACAGAGTGAAGTAGAAGAACCTGGACCGAGATGGTTGGTGTAGGGGATGAACACGGAACCTCGGAGCGGAGGGAATCTACCGAAGCGAACCAAAGTGTAGTAGACCTGAAGCAAAGGAAATCTACCAACTGCCTGCAAAACAAAAACAAATGAAAGATAAAAAGGAAACTGGGACAAGTGCCCCGGATCCACACAGAAAAAAATGGAAGAAAGGACGAGAAAAGGAATACAACCCGATCACTGCTCGTCAAGTGCATCGGGAGGGGGAATGTGGAGAGCGGCGCCGACCTGCTGTTGCCACGCCAGCTCCGCCTCATACCTCTCGTCAGTACGGAGCATGTGCCGCTGTATAATGACCCATCTAGCATCTTCAGTGGCGGTGTTTGTGACTCGCCACTCCTGAAGTCGCTCGTACAGCTCTCCGATGTCCGCGGGATGGTGTCGGGGCTGAGGATGAGGTGCCCGAAATGGATCTAGAATGGGCACCTGGGGCTGGTATGCATACCCTGCCTGCTGCTGTGGCGAGGGTATATGATCATCAAACTCCGTCTCCGGCTGAGGCTGCTGCTCCTCAGCATCATCTTCTTCCTCCGATTCATCCACGTGCTGGAGAGGAGGAGGTGCCGCCACTTGTGGACTAAGGTCCAGCTGGAGGGCATACTCGATCGCTAAATCACTGCCCACGGTGTGTACTCTGCGGCGTGGGACGTCCGGGCCATATTCCTGGCTGAGACCGAGGGAGATGATGAGGCGACCAACAAAGTTGCCTCCTAGGAGTGAGCTAGGCGGTCTCGACTTCTGGGTCTTCTGGTGGAATAAGCGTGCAAGCACCCATCCGAGATGAAGAGGATACCCTTCCCAGATGGCACGAAGAAGAATGAGCTCCTCTCTGCTGATATGGTGGCAGTCCTTCTCTGGAGCAAACAGTAGCGATCTACGCCAAACCATATGAATAAAATGATAAAGAGGGTGAGAGAGGGACTTAACTGAGTTATGGGACGTGGTCTGATCATCGGGCACTCCAGTCATGTGGCCCCAGAGTGCGTCATAGTCGTCTCCCTTGCCGGAGTTGTCCTCCCAGCCGAGGTGATGTCCCTCGTAGTGCGCGCGGGGAATGCCAAGATGAGCTGCAAACTCATCGTAGGTGAACTCCTTGTACACCCCGCCAAGATAGAAAGAGACGACCTTCTTGTGCTGCCGCCTCTGGTGCTCATCCAGATCGAACGTAGCCCAGAACTCCTGGAGTGCAATGTCCGGAAAGTCAGCAGCGAGGGTGGTCAGCTCCAGCATTCCTGAAGGTAACAACGCGTCGAGCACATTCCGGTGCCAGTCCTCGTCGTAGTTGAGGAGGGAGTCCATGGATAAGGGGCGAACATCGGCTCCGGGAACGCGCTCAATCCTCTGAAAGCGCTCGAAGTAGTGCACAGGTAGGCGGGCGAAGGTGGAGTGATATCCGGGACGACCAGGAAAAGCTGGTGGAGGACAGTGGACAGCCGTGTGTGACGGGAGCGGGAGCTCGAGAGCTGGTGGCTGTGTCAAGTCTCTGCTTAGTACTGCGCTCATGGGTTACATTCCTAAAACATAGCAAGAAAATAAACTAGATTAGTCAAACTAAAACCCTACCCCACACTTAGTAGAAAAACTCAATTTCACAAAGAAATGAGGAAAACCGAGTGGGAGTAAGCAAAGCAAACCGGTAATCACAAGTAATTATAACACACGCTTAGGAATAGCCAGAACGGAATCATCACAATCAGAGTTCAGAAGTCAAACTAACATTCAAAAAGTCAACATCATGGCACATTGAACCCTAATCATGGCAATACTAGCTCAAAGCAGGAAATGACGGTATAGTTATAAACTCGGGTGGCAAACACAGCAATACGAACGTGAATGAACATACATGGCAGCCAAACAAGCATAAACAGTTCATGGTCAAACCGACATTCCTCAAAAGTCAACACCACAAAGAATCAATCGTTAGACATAGCAACACACGATCAAATGGTATTAAAATTCAGCACAATTCTCCCTAAGCATGCTAGATTAGCCTAAAGCAATCAGCTAACCTAGTTCACACGAAAGCAGCAGGCACGCAAATCGAGGTAGACCAAAAAAGTCAACCAAAGTCAACCCTGACGAAATTTAGCATTCAACATTTCAAAAGATTCGGAATGAAAAGTTCTACAACTTACCTTGAAGCCATGAGTGCTGAAAATGAACATAGAGAGAGAAATTGGCGAAAAATTGGAAAAATTAGGGTTTGGCAGAACGGGAGCTCTAGAGCTCCGATTCGAACGATCTACATCTCAAAATGACCGGAAGAGAGAGGGGAGAGGTGCGGCGGCGGCGACGAAAGAATGGTGGCGGCGACGTTCGGGTCTTTAAAACAGGGGGAGGGTTTTGAAAATTTTCGTTCGTTCGAAAATGAGAAGTGAGGGGAGAGAGAGAAAAGACCGGAAAAATAAGTGAAGGATTTTTGAATTTTGCCTCAGGATTTCGGCGAAAATATGTGCAATTTTTCGCCGAAAACTCAAGTTAAAATCTTCTGCCGGTTTTCAAATGAGTTTTCGCCGAAAACTCAGATAGTTTTCGCCGAAAAGTTGAGCTTAAAATCGTCTGGAAAACACAGGAGGTTTTCAAAAGAAGTTTTTGCCGAAAATCTAGAGGGTTTTTGCCGAAAACTTTGCCCTGCAGGATTGAAAATATTTTTGCAATTCCGAAAAACTTCAGAAAATCACAATTAAATCGACAAAAATCGGAACAACCTCAAACAACTTGTGATTGAAACGATGACACACAAACTACACACGAACAATAAGAAATCAAAAAAACTGACACTTTTGGCTCCCCCGAACCGACTCTAAAACACTAAGTTTGACACAAATCAGAAACTGACTCCAGCTGTGGGTTGTCTCCCACGAAGCGCTCTTTTATTAACGTCCTTGAGCTGGACGATACCTGGACGGTATTAGGAGACATCCCAACTCAGGTTCTCCTTAACGCTAGCGTCGGAGTTTATGAAGTAGAGCTTCGGGGTATCTCCGTCAAGCGTGAACTTCTTCCCGTTAGCATGAATAAGTTTGGTGCGTCCATCGGGAAGGTGATCGGTGATCTTGAATGGTCCGAACAGTTCTCTGGAGAGTTCATCCTTCATGAGTGTTACGATGCAAGGAATGAGGACTGTCGACTTTATCTCCTCTTTAACCTCCGGCTTCATTTCACCGGGATCCATAATCTTTGGTGCTTCTTTAGGAGACGCTTTTGGCTTCTCCTTCTTCTTCTGCTCATGCGCTAGTGGCTTGTCAGGAACTGGTGGTGTGGCTAGCTCGGAAGAGGATGGTGGGGCAATTGGCCTCCAGACCATTTTAGTCTTCTTCTTTTGATGATTCTTCCTCTGTGACCTGCCAAACTCCTTGTTTGGCGGTTTAGAAGAGGCTTTCAGTTCCTTCTTCTTTCGCGGCTTCTGAACCGAAATTTCTGTCTTCTTCTTAACAACCTGTTCAACATCTGCAACAACAACTGATCTAGAAACAATGGAAGAAACATTAGTAACGGAGTTGACCAGAGTCAACTCCACAGTTTCAACAGCAAGACAGTGAGATTCTTCATTCCTAGGAGTATATTTCATTCACTCCTTAAGGCGGAATGTTATCGTTTCCTTACCAACCCTCAAGGTCAACGAACCATTTGGAACATTGATTTGCATTCCGGTTGTTGCCATGAAGGGTCGACCTATAAGAATAGTAGAATCCTCTTTGCTAGTATCTATGATCACAAAGTCAGCTAGGAAAGTGAAAGGACCACATTTAGTAACAACGTCTTTGATTTCTCCTCTAGGTGTTTTCAATGATCTATCAGCAAAGACAAGTTGTATGCTAGTCGGTTCAAGTTCTCCTAGATTCAATTTCTCATACAGACTCATAGGCATAACATTAACAGACGCGCCTAGATCAACCAAACAACGTTCTATCTCGATATCATTTATGTCTAGAGGCAGCGTGAAAGAACCAGGATCAGAGCACTTAGCTGGATATGGCGAGGAAGGCTTCTTGCTACGGATGGCAGGGTATCCTTCTTTGTTTCCCCACATGCCAGTTTCGATCCTCGCATTCGGTAGCGATTCTCTTGGAAAAGGAGGCTTCACGTAGTATGGAGCAAGAGGAGGATCATACTCCTTAGGCGCCTCTTTCTGTGCTTCATTCTTCTCCGAAATTTCAACGGTCCTGCATAAATCAGAAGAAGCATTAGTAGACGAGCTTGTAAAATCGTGAACAGATACCAGCTTAGCTTGCTCCTTTCTCGGATTCGGCTCTGTTTGGCTTGGAAGCTGGCCGAATGGTCGACCAGATGTTAGCATGCTAGAGATTTGGTTCACTCCTTGCTCAATTCTTTGACCGGATGTAATCTGTTCTTGGTTGAGGAGAGCTTGAGCTTTGAACTGACTGTTATGATCATCAAGTCTGGTGATGATCTGACTAAGCTTCTTGTCCAGTTCACTGACGTTGTTCTCCTTCTGATGTTGCTGACCTGTATAGGTATTGTTCAGATATTGATTCTGGCGATTGCCAGGAGCAGTTCCATAGTTACCCGAATTACGGTGTGGCGGCTAGTAGACACCTCCCGGCGGATGGTTAGGCTTCTGATCCTAAGCTGGACCAGTTGGTCGGCCATTCTGGTTCTGACCTTGACTCTGGTTGGCACCGGCATTGTAGGGAGGTCTATCTTGATAATTCATGTGTTGTCTATAGTTGGGGTAGCCAACATAACCATTCTGATTGTTGTTGAAGCCTTGTTGAACGAAATTGACTTCTTCGGCAGACCAGACTTCTGTCTTACCAAAATTATGGCATCGGCCTCCATTATGCGCGCAGCCCCACACCACTCACAGTCAGCAACATAGACAAAGGCTGCTGGCGGCTTGATGGGTGTAGAAGACTTCTTCAGATGCTTCTCTACTTCTGCCTTAATGGTTGCTTCTAGATCGAGCTTGCTCCTTGATCCTTCTGATTGTCGTTCCCAGTTCCTTGACTTGGAAGCACAGTTCGCGAAATGAAGAAGAGCAGCTTCAGGTGTGAGTGTAGTGCAATCCCCTTCAGCTAGGGAATTGACCCATTTGGAAGATTCTTCACGAAGACCTCGAGCAAAGATTTCAGCTAACTGTCTCTACTCGAAACTGTGGTGAGGACAGTTGTAAAGAAGTTCTTGGAATTGATTCCAAGTTTCAAATAAGCTTACACCTTCTTTTTGAGAGAATCTGGCGATGCTGTCCTTGAAGGCTGTTGTTCTGATAGGAGGGAAGTACTCTTCAACGAAGTCTTGAGCAAGAGTCTCCCAATCAGTGTAGTATCCAGGTGGTTTGCCAGTGAGCCACCTCTTAGCTGCGCCTTTCTGATAGAACGGGAAAGCTCTCAAGCAAAGACTGTTCTTGTCGAGATTCCCATTCTTGAAAGTGCTGCAGAGATCAAGGAAATCCGCCAGATGCGTGCACGGATTGTCTAGTGGCCTGCCTTCAAATTGTAGATCCTTAGAGATCATAGTCTTTGATAAAAAAAAAGAGATCATAGTCAAGAATGGAATCTTGATCTCATAGTCAGGATCTCCTTCAATGCGCGGCACGAAAATAGAAGATCGAACGCTAGTCACGCTCAGCTTGTTGTAGTCAGCTAGACTCTTCGGTGCAACCGGTGGTGGTGGTGGTGGTGGTTGATCACCGCCTGGTGGTGGTAAATGATCAGTCATCCTGGGAAATGGGGGAGGTGAAGTGACTCGGTGTATGAAGCGGATGAAGATGACAGTGAAGATGAAAATGAGGAACTCTCCTTCAGTTCCTCGATCTTAATTGGAGTCACGGATGGAGGTCGATTGGTTCTGCCTCTCTTCGAAATTTGTGATTGTCTTGGTGGAGCAGAACTGCCTGGTCTCTCTATACTCTTAGCCTTGTCGGTTTGAGAGCGCGTCCAAGGGCGGCGGTGCATAAACCTGTGAACAACCTATAAAGAAAAAAAACAAGCACAACTAGTGTAAAATCGAAGTGGATGGAAAGATGAAAGATGGAAAGTAGAAGAATAAAATGCCAGTTCTTCTTTCAAACAATTAAAAGAAGTCCCCGGCAACGGCGCCAATTTGATGAACGTCGCAGAAGCGGTTGATCAAATAACTACCAAGCTAAAAGCTAGGGTAGATCGTATTCCACAGGTCTTCTAATAACTGACTACTCAAAGAAGCTGGCAACTTATTCAGGTTTAACACTTTGTGCGTGGTGTGAGTTCCACGACTTCTAATCTAAGAAATTCAAGGAAATTAAAAATTAAAATGAAAGACAGACTGAAAGATTGGTTGACTTTAACAAAGATGACGGACAAACTTAGACTTCGAATCCCCCTTCGTTCACCAGAGCATAGGTAATCAACAGATCAGCGGATTTCAATTCTCGTTCAATCGATTTCTAAGACACCACCATAACTCCTGACCCTTAGGTTTAAGACTGGCGAACGTTCGCTCTATCTGATCTAGCTACCAAGATTAATTAGCCGCCCGGGTACGGTCGCCTCTCGCAACGACTTAACTAACTGGTGCAATTACTAACGATTTATGAGTTACTCTTGCAGTGGATTAACCCTAACTGGTTCCTACGAAAGGCACAGTCCAATGAATAGGTAAATTGTTCCATTTGATGTTTTAAAGTAAGGCGAGCGTTCGCTTCTATCCTTAACAAGAATCTAATCTAGGTGATCAATCTAGACAAGAAACATAAACAACAAAGAACAAATCAAACATGAAAGAGAAACTGATTGAACTTTGAATCTAATCACCGCTGATCCGTGACCGCTTTAAAGCCCTGGGTCACTTGGGGTTCATCTAGTCTAAGCTCTAAGAGTTTAGCTACTCATGTTCATATCAAAAGAATCAAAGACAGAAACAGAGTTCATCATACAGAGGAAGAACAGATATGAACTGAAAAACCTAATTCTGATGACTCTGGCAAAGCTTCACTCTCCGGTAATCTTCAATCCTAGCTCCGAGTCTCCGAGGTGAAGGGATGGCGTCACGATCTCTTCCTGGCTCTTTGAACTCTAAACTCTGCTCTAGAAATCGAGAGAATTCTGAGAATTATGTGAATTATGATGTATATCTCTTTATGGGCCGCCGGTTAAGTATTTATACTTAACCCTAATACCGCCGAATTTTGCCTGGAATTTTCCCGAAAACCTGTGAAGTTTTCGCCGAAAAACTGTGAAGTTTTCACCGAAAATTCCTTTGTAAAATGACTGAGTGCTCGGCGATATCTCCTGTGATTTTCGGACCTTAGGGTTCTCGGCGAAAACTTGGAGTTTTCGCCGAAAACTTCTTCTTGTCAGCACTGCCGATTTCTTCATGAGTTTTCGCTGAAAACCTGGGGGATTTTCGCCGAAAACTGTAGTGTAAATTGGAGCAGGATTTGGTTCGGCTTGATTGACTCCTTAGGTCAATTTCGGTGCGATTCCTCGAGGTTCCAATGCCTTAGACACGTCCTTGGCTACTTTATTTGACGGCAAAAAACTGTGCTAACATGAAAACACTAGAAAACCATCAAATAGACCCGAAATGGGCCAAAGTAACACAAATGGCACGAGATAGAGCAATCGAGTGAATATTCGTTATTCTACCCTAAAAACCATGTCTTAAGCAAAGAAATGTCGCCTAAATGAGGCTGATAATCACGTCAAATCGAGTGTCATCAGTATATGATCGTCGAACACCGGCTCCGGCTGAGGAAGGTACTCCTCAGAATCGTCTTCTTCCTCTGACTCGGTCTCCTGGTAGGGAGAAGGAGCTGCCGCCACTTGTGGACCAAGGTCCAACTAGAGGGCGTACTAGACCGCTAAATCACCACCTACGATGTGTACTATGCGTCGTGGGACGTCCGGGCCATATGACTGGTTGAGACCGAGGGAGATGATGAGTCGGCCTACAAAGTTGTCGCCAAGGAGTGAGCGAGGCGGCCTTGGCTTCTGGGTATTCTGGTGGAAGATGCGTGCAAGCACCCATCCGGGATGAAGAGGATAAGCCTCCCAAATGGCACGTAGAAGAAGGAGCTCTTCTCTGCTGATGTGGTGGCGGCTCTTCTCTGGAGCAAACAACAGGGATCTACGCCAAACCATATGAATGAAACGATAGAGAGGGTGAGAAAGTGATCTGACGGAGTTATGAGTTGTGGTCTGAGCATCCGGCACTCTAGTGATGTGGCTCTAGAGCGCGTCATATTCGTCTCCTTGCCCGTGTTGTTCTCCCATCCGAGGTGGTAACCCTCGTAGTGCTCCCGTGGGATGCCGAGATGTGTTGCGAACTCATCGTAGGTGAATTCTTTGTACACCCCGCCAAGATAGAAGGAGATGACCTTCTTGTGCTGCCTTTTCTTGTGCTCATCCAGCTCGAATGTAGCCTAGAACTCCTGGAGTGCAACGTCGGGAAAGCTAGTAGCCAGGGTGGTCAGTTCCAGAAGTCCTGAAGGTGCCAACGAGTCGAGCACATTCTGGTGCAAATCCTCATCGTGCTCGAGGAGGGAGTCCATGGACAATGGTCGCGCGTCGGCTCTAGGAACGTGCTCGAACATCTGGAAGCGCTCGAAATAGTGCACGGGCAGGCGGGCGACAGTGGGGTGATACCCGACACGGCCCGGATATGCTGGTGGAGGACCATGGACGGCAGGCGTGACGGGGGCTGGTACTTGTTAGCTAGAAGCGGTGTCAAGCCTGGCCTTAGTCATGCGCTCATTGGTAACATTCCTACTGCATATCAAGAAACGAAACTAGATTAGTTAATTAATAAGCCACCCCACACTTAGTAGAAAAACTCAATTTGACAAAGAAATGAGGAAAACCGAGTGGGGGTAAGCAAAGCGAGTAACCGGTAATCACAATTAATCACAAAATATGCAAAAGGCTAGCCAGAAATGTTAACATCACAACTAGAGTTCAGAAGTCAAACCGACATTCAGAAAGTCGACATCATAACACATTGAACCCTAATCATGGCAATTACTAGCACAAACCGAGAAATGATGGCATAATATCAGCTCAGACAACCAACAAAGAGATATGAACGTGAATGAACAGACATGGCAGCCAAATGAGCATAAACAGTTAATGGTCAAAACGACATTTCACAAAAGTCAACGCCATAAAGAATCATTCTTTAAGCATAGCAGCATATGATCAAATGGTTTAAATTTTTAGCACAATTCTCCCTAAGCATGCTAGAATAGTCCAAAGCAATCAGATCACCAAAATTCTCACGAAACAGTCGGCAAGCATATCGAGGTAGACCGAAAAAGTCAACCCGATGAAATAAAGCATTAAATATGTCAAAAGACTCGAAATGAAAAGCTCTACAACTTACCTTGAAGCTATGCTTGCTGAAAACGAACGGAAAGTGAGAAATCGGTGAAAAACTCAAAAAACTAGGTTTCGGTGGAACTGGAGCTCTAGAGCTCCGATTTGGACGATCTACGGCTTGGAATGATCGGGAGAGAGAGAGGAATGGTGCGGCGGCGGTCAGCGACGGCGGCGGTGGTGGAATCGGACGGCGGTGACTAAACTGGGTCGGCGGCGATTTATTTGAGGGGGGTGTTTTCGTTCGTTCGAAAATGTGAGGGGGAGAGAGAGAAGACCAGGAAAAAAGAAAGGAAATAGGGGAAAAGATTTTTGGATTTTCTTAGATTTTTCGGCGAAAAGAAGTGCAAGTTTTCGCCGAAAAATCTAGTTCAAAACGTCTGCCGGTTTTCAAAGTCAGTTTTCACCAAAAAGTAGGGTATTTTTTAGGGCTGGCTAATGGGACGGGCTTGGGTACCCGTACCCATTAAGAAACGGGTAGTGGGTACCCATTAGACTCGAAGCTCATCCCATAGCCCGAACCCGTTCGGGTAGTGGGTACCCATTAATGATAATGGGATCGGGCCGGGGTACCCACTAAAACCCACTAAACAAAAATAATATATAATCAAAATTTATTTAATTGCAAACAAACTTGCAGTGCTGCACAAATCAGAATTTGTAAACAATGTGAAATGCTTATGAAATGTGAAATGGGAAATGTGAAATCAGAATTTGTAAACAGAAAAACTAAACTACACCTGACTACACTACTTGAGACAGCCGAATATTACATGGAAGGGAACATCCCAACACTTAATAATCGGACAGCAAACAACACCTTACAGCAGCATTGCAGCAGCATTCTGTTCTGTCAGCACACTGAAAAACAACAGATAACAAAATCCAAAAAACTGCAAAGTTCAAACTCATTCAGTACAGCAGCATTGCAGCAACCACATTCTGTCAGTACATCATTACAAACTTAACCACAGACAAATTCAAAATAAACCTCACTAATTTAACGTCAAGAAACCTCCAAAATACCAAAGTTCAAACTCCAAATAGTCTCATTAGTGTAGCAAATCAAAAAGCAACATCTAGCAGACACTAAATAGTCTCATTAGTGTTTGTACTTGCAGTTCCAAATCCACGTTCATCACCTCCACTCGCACTTCCACTTCCATGAGGTTCTAGTTCCGGGTTTGGAAAAACATTGAAGCTAATAAGTCCAATTTTTTTCAACACTACAAAGATAAAACAAACTATAGTTAGTCCAATCGTGCAAGGAAATTGAAAGCATCAACAAACATGTAATTATAAGACTTACCCTTTAGATACTCCCTTTCTTGTTCTTCTTTCGATGCATCCTCCTCATCAATGGGAGCACTTTCTCCGCTCCGCAACCAATCCGCCGCACATACTAGGGCCTCAAGCATGGAAGGAGTCAAAGAGGTCCTAAACTCGTTCATGATTCGCCCACCCAAACTAAAAGCGGACTCTGAAGTAACTGTAGAAATTGGTATGGCAAGTACATCTTTGGCGATTTCAGAAAGAATTGGGTAGGCAATACTGTAAGATGACCACCACTTCAACACATTGAACTTGTCAACTATGTCCATTTCATTACCATCTCCTCCAATTGCAGACCTACGCTCCTTGAATGTACCCTCAGCCAAGTATATAGACAACTCTGAAATATCCAAGTGGTTTTCTTCCTCATCACTTTCTGATCTCAATGAACTCAATGAGCCTCGACCAGATCGCCGCTTCAGCTCATTCGTAGCCTTCCGCTTTCCAGCTCCGGTAGCAGAGGAACCCTCAGAAGCACCACCTTCACTTCTTGGAGGTCGAGGTGGATACGCCCTAGCCTTGTAGGCATCAACCATCTCAGTAAGAATGCTCCTCAGCTCTCCAACTAATTCAGATGCCCTTTGTGCTCCATATATGTGTTTCAAACACTTCTCAACATGTTTCATTTTCTGTCGGGGGTCTAAAATGGTTGCGATGTTTCCCTTTGAGTGGAATAATGACTTCAAGCTGTCCTTTCTCTCCAAGAATAGCCTTGCGCAATCATCCCTAATGGCCCTCCTACCTGGAATCTCAAACATCGGGCAACAACGAGCCATAAATCGTGTGAAACCTAGCCTCTCAACAAACCTAAATGGGAGTTCATCCAAAATTATCATTTCAGCCAACACGAGACGAACTTCTTCAGCATTGAATACCCAATCCTCTTTTGAAACAACACCATCTTTCTTCACTTCATAACTCAATTTTGGTTGTGTCTGTAAGTCCTTGAACTTCCTCTCACATGACTTATGGTGATTCTTCAATCCATTAGTGCCACTATTGCTTGAGTTGGCCTTGATGATTGCCTCACACCGGTTGCATTTCCCATAACGGACCTCTGTCGGTGGATTACCTTCCATACAATAAATTGCAGTAAAACCTTCCCAATGCGGAGACCTCAATTGTCTTTTCTTTGGTTGAATACCCCCAGAGCTGGATGCAGCACTTTCCACAGCATGTGCACCATCAACTGGTACTGCATTACTAGCTTCATTTGTTATTGGCGCATCTTCTTGTGGTGGTGTAGGCTGTGGAGCTGCAGCATTACTTGCCATCTTACTGAAATAAACAAAATACAATCTTTTGAGTTTTGAAAACAAAACAACAACATAGCAGATAAACCAAATTAACTAAACAAGAAAGAAGAAAGAGCAAATATGGACACGGTAACCAAATTAATCAAACATTAAAAATGAGGCTAAATGGATTATAATAATGATTCCCTGTGAGAAATTGGTTTGGGTTTGAAAGCACCAACTTTGGAATTGGAAGCCTGGAAGGAAGGTGATGATGGTGACGAATGAAGATGGCGACACCACTACTCACTACTTCTTCTTCTTCAAATCATTACTTTGGTTTGTTTAGTTTTGTTTAAAAAGTTGGTGGGATTGCTTACTGTCACAGATCATGCGACTACTAAGTCAAAATTGGAATTTTATATAGTAGAAAATAAACTTGGATGGATGGTTACAGCAGATTTACAAACAGAAATCAGAAGCCACCCAGATTTGTTGCCGCTCATCAGTCACTAAAGTAATATCAGTAGGAATGAATGAATCGAGTATTCTTGTTGGAAGCGTGAGAATAGCACTATATAGCAGAGGCTAAAGAAATACCTGTTGTCGTCCGGCTGAGCAACAGAGCTTCCGACAGAGTAGCAGAGGAGTGAAAGCAATTTCGTCGTCGTCGATGGCCGATGGACCGGCGGCTCTTCCGTCCGACAGAGCTTCCTTCGTCAGTCAGCTTACTCCTTCGACTGAAGATGCGATGAATGATTGAAGATTTCAACAGATTAGAAATTAGGTTTTAGGGAAAGGGGATGTCGTGAATGGTAATGGAGGAAAGGAAAGGGCATTTTATTTTATTATTATTTTTGTATTCGGGCTAAACGGGGTTAATGGGTACCCACGGGTATTACCCGTTCGGGTAGTGGGTACCCATTAGACTCGAAGCTCATCCCATAGCCCGAACCCATTCGGGTAATGGGTACCCACTACCCGAATGGGTACGGGCCGGGATCGCGGGAACCCATTACCCACTATGCCATTAGCCAGCCCTAGTATTTTTTGCCGAAAAGTTTATCAAAAATCGGTCAGAAAACACAGTGGGTTTTAAACAGCAGTTTTCGCCGAAAAGTGAAGTGCTTTTCGCCGAAAACTTTGACCTGCACGTTTGAAATTTTTTTTGCAATCCCGGCAAACTTAGAAAATCATAATTAATGTGACAAAAATTGGAACAACCTTAAACAACTTGCAATTGAAACGATGACACACAAACTACTTGGAAGGAGTGAGGGACAGTCGGCTTTATCTTCTCTTTGATCTCTGGCTTCATTTCACCGGGATTCGTGATCTTTGGCGCTTCCTTGGGAGATGTTCTTGGCTTCTCCTTCTTTACTTGCTCCTGCGCCGGTGGCTTGGCAGGGGCTGGTGGTGTGGCTGGCTCGGAAGAGGATGGCGGAGCAACTGGCCTCCAGACCATTTGAGTCTTCTTCTGATTCTTCCTCCGTAGCTTGCCAGGTTCCTTGCTTGGCGGTGAAGAAGAGGCTTTCATTTCCTTCTTCTTTGGCGGCTTTTGTGCCGAAGATCCTGATTTCTGCTTGATGATCTGTTCGACACCTGCAACAACAGTTGATCTAGAAACACTGGAAGAGACATCAGTAACGGAGTTCACCGGA
Organism: Linum lewisii; assembly: GCA_034768395.1. Classification (NCBI taxonomy): domain Eukaryota; kingdom Viridiplantae; phylum Streptophyta; class Magnoliopsida; order Malpighiales; family Linaceae; genus Linum; species Linum lewisii. The sequence continues at coordinate 22,663,778 of CM068303.1, read as the reverse complement.
GTCAACTCCACAGTTTCAACAGTAAGACAGTGAGGTTCTTCATTCATAGGAGTATATTTCATACCGTCCTTAAGGCGGAATGTTATCGTTTCCTTACCAACCCCCAAGGTCAACGAACCACTCGGAACATTGATTTACATTCCGGTTGTTGCCATGAAGGGTCGACCTATAAGAATAGTAGAATCCTCCTTGCTAATATCTATAATCACAAAATCAGCTAAGAAAATGAAAGGACCACATTTAGTAACAACATCCTTAATCTCTCCTCTAGGCGTTTCCAATGATCTATCGGCAAAGATAAGTTGCATGCTAGTCGGTTCAAGTTCTCCTAGATTCAATTTCTTGAACAAACTCATAGGCATGACATTAACAGACGCACCTAGATCAACCAAACTACGTTTTGTCTCAATATCATTAATGACTAGAGGTAGCGTGAAAGAACCACGATCGGAACACTTAGCTGGATATGGCGAGGAAGGCTTCTTGCTACGGATGGTAGGATATCCTTCTTTGTTCCCCCACATGCTAGTCTCGATCCTTGCGTTCGGTAGCAATGCATTCGGGAATAGAGGCTTCTCGTAGTACGGAGCAAGAGGAGGATCATACTCCTTAGGCGCCTCTTCCTTTGCTTCCTTCTTCTCTGGAGCGTCATTGGCCCTGTATAAATTAGAAGAAGCATTAATATGTGAGTTTATCGGGTTTTGAATAGATACCATCTTAGCTTGCTCCTTTCTCGGATTCGGCTCGGTTTGACTGGGGAGCTGGCCAAATGGTCGACCAGATGCTAGCATGCTAGAGATCTGGTTTACTGCATGCTCTATTCTTTGATCGGATGCAATCTATTCTTGGTTGAGGAGAGCTTGAGCTTTGAACTGACTATCATGATCGTCAAGTGTGGTGATGATCTGATTGAGCTTCTTGTCGAGTTCACTGACGTTGTTCTCCTTCTGATGCTGTTGTCCTGTATAAGTATTGTTCAGATATTGATACTGGCGATTGCCAGGAGCAGTTCCATAGTTACCCGAATTTTGGTGCGGTGGCTGGTATACACCTCCCGTCGGATTGTTTGGCTTCTGATCCTGAGCTGGACCAGTTGGTCAGCTATTTTGATTCTGGCCTTGGTTCTGGTTGGCACCGACATTGTAGGGAGGTCGATCTTGGAAATTTCCCTGTTGTCTGTAGTTGCGGTAGCCAACATAACCTTGTTGATTGTTGTTGAAGCCCTGAGAAACGAAATTGACTTCTTCGGAAGACCAAACTTCTGTTTTGCCAAAGTTCTGGCATCAGCCTCCGTTATGAGCACAAGCTCCACACCACTCGCAATCAGCAACGTAGACAGAGGTTGTTGTCAGCTTGATAGGTGTAGAAGACTTCTTCAGATGCTTCTCAACTTCTGCTTTAATGGTTGCTTCAAGATCGAGCTTGCTCCTTGATCCTTCTGATTGTCGTTCCCAGTTCCTTGACTTGGAAGCCCAGTTCCTTGACTTGGAAGCACAGTTCGCGAAAATGAAGAAGAGCAGCTTCAGGTGTGGGGTAGTGCAAGCCCCTTCAGCTAAGGAATTGACCCATTTAGCATATTCTTCACGAAGACCTCGAGCAAAGATTTAAGCTAACTGTCTCTGCTCAAAACCGTGGTGAGGACAGTTGTAGAGAAGTTCTTGGAATTCATTCCAAGTATCATATAAACTTGCTCCTTCCTTCTGAAAGAATCTGGCGATGCTGTCCTTGAAGGCTGTTGTTCTGGAAGGAGGGAAGTACTCTTCGATGAAATCTTGAGCAAGAGTATCCCAGTCTCTGTAGTAACCAGGTGGTTTGCCAGTGAGCCACCTCTTCGCTGTGCGTTTAAGAGAGAACGGGAAAGCTCTCAAGCATAGAGTGTTCTTGTCGAGATTCCCATTCTTGAAAGTGTCGCAGAGATCAATGAAATCCGCCAGATGCATGCACGAATTGTCCAGTGGCCTGCCTTCAAATTGCAGATCCCTAGAGATAATGGTCAAGAAAGGAATCTTGATCTCATAGTCAGGATCTCCTTCGATGCGTGGCACGGCGATAGAAGATCGAACGCTAGTCGCGCTCGGCTTGTTCTAGTCAGCTAGACTCTTCGGTGCGCCCAGTGGTGGTGGTGGTTGACCGCCTGGTGGTGGTGGTGGTGGTAACTAATCGCCCATCCTAGGAGATGGAGGAGGTGAAAGTGATTCGGTGTATGAAGCGGACAAAGATGACGGTGAAGATGAATATGCGGAACTCTACTTCAGTTCCTCGATCTTAATTGGAGTGACGGATGGAAGTGGATTGGTTCTGCCTCTCGTTGGAATTTCGTGATTCTCTTGGCGGAGCAGAACTGCCTGGTCTCTCTATACTCTTAGCCTTGTCGTTCTTGGCGGTTTGGGAGCGCGTGATAGGGCGGTGGTGCATAAACCTGTGAACAACCTACAAATGACAAAAACAAGCAAAACCAGTGTAAAATCGAAGTGGATGGAAAGATGAAAGATGGAAAGTAGAAGAATAAAATGCCAGTTCTTTTTTCAAACAATTAAAAGAAGTCCCCGGCAATGGCGCCAATTTGATGAACGTTGTATGACAAGTTTATCAAATAACTACAGAGCTGGGAAGCTAAGTAGATCGTAATTCAAGGGTCTTCGAATAATTGTCTACTCAAATGTAAAGGCAGATTACTCAGGTTTAACACGTTGTGCGTGGTGTGAGTTCCACGACTTCTATTCTAGAAAATGCAAACAAATAAAAACTTAAAATGAAAGACAGATTGAAAGATTGGTTGACTTAACAAAGACGACAGACAAGCTTAGACTTTGAATCCCCCTTAGTTCACTAGAGCATTGGCAATCAACAGATCAACGGATTTCAATTCTCGTTCAATCAATTCTAAGACACCACCATAACTCCTTACTCTTAGGTTTAAGACTGGCGAACGTTCACTCTATCTGATCTAGCTACCAAGATTAATTAGCGCCGAGTACGGTCGCTTCTTGCGACGACTAAACTAACTGGTAGAATTACTAACGATTTATGAGTTACTCTTCCAGTGGATTAATTCTAACTGGTTCCTACGAAAGGCACACTCCAATGAATAGGTTAATTGTTGATTTGGTGTTTTAAAGTAAGGCGAGCGTTCACTTCTATCCTTAGCTTAACAAGAATCTAATCTAGGTGATCAATCCAGACAAGAAACATAAACAACGAAGAACAAATCAAACATGAAAGAGAAACTGATTAAACTTTGAATCCAATCACCGCCGATTCGTGACCGTTTTAAAGCCCTGGGTCACTTAGGGTTCATCTAGTCTAAGCTCTACGAGTTTAGCTACTCATGTTCATAACGACAGAATCAAAGACAGAAACAGAGTTCATCATGAAAAGGAAGAACAGATAGAAACTGTAAAACCTAATTAAGATGACTCTGGCAAAGCTTCGCTCTCCGGTAATCTTCAATCCTAGCTCTGAGTCTCCGAGGTGAAGGGATGGCGTCACGATCTCTTCCTAGCTCTTCGAACTCTAAAACTCTGCTCTCTCGAACTCCTTAGGTCTAGAACTCGTTAAAGTTCTGAATTATGAGATGTATATTATGAGGTATCTCCTATTTGGGCCGCCGGTTTAAGTATTTATACTTAACCCTAAGTCGCCGGATTTGTTAAGGATTTTTTGGCGAAAACATGATGAGTTTTCGCCGAAAACTTCTTTGTAAATTGCTGCTTCCATCGACTGATTCTACTGTGAGTTTAAAGTCCAGAGTTTTCGGCGAGAACTTTGACTTCTCGCCAAAAACTTCTTCTTGTGAGCTATGCCGATTTCTTCTAGACTTTTCGCCGAAAACCTGAGGAGTTTTCGCCGAAAACTGTAGTGTAAAACGGGGCAGGATTTATGTTGACTTGATTGACTTCTTGGACTGGTTCCGGTGCGGTTCCTCGAGGTTCCAATGCCTTAGACACATCCTTGGCTACTTTATTTGACGGCAAAAACCTGTGCTATCGTGAAAACACTGGAAAACCATCAAATAGACCCGAAATGGGCCAAAGTAACACAAATGGCACGAGATAGAGCAGTTGAGTGAATATTCGCTATTCAAGCCTAAAAACCATGTCTTAAGCCAAGAAATGTCGCTTAAATGAGGCTGATAATCATGTCAAATCGAGTGTCATCATGGCCCATTTCATTGCTTGCCATAAGATTGATGATGCCTCACACATTGCTGACTGATTCTTCTAGGAAGTGGTTAGGTTGCATGGAGTCCCTGAGACCATAGTTTCAGATAGGGATTCAATGTTCCTAAGCTACTTTTGGAAAACCTTGTGGGCCAAGCTTGGCACAAAATTAATGTTCTCAATCACTTGCCACCCTCAAACCGATGGCCAGACAGAAGTTGTGAATTGATCCTTGTCCCAAATGCTTAGGGTCATTATCTGTAGCAACATTAAAACTTGGGAGTACTGCTTGCCACATGTAGAGTTTGCTTACAATAGGGTTGTGCACTCAACCACCTTATACTCCCCTTTTGAGCTTGTTTACGGATTCAATCTCCTAACCCTTTTGGATTTATCACCTTTGCCTTTACATGAGTTCCTAGATGCAGGTGGCCAAGAGAAAGCCGAATATGTCAAGAAACTCCATGAGAAGGCTAATGCCAACATCGAGAGAAGAACTGCCCAATACACCTGCAATGCTAAACGAGGAAGGAAGGAGAAAATCTTTGAAGTAGGGGATCAAGTATGTATCCACCTCAGGAAGGACAGGTTTCCAGAGCAAAGAAATTCCAACCTATTTCCCAAAGGGGATGGACCCTACACATTTCTTCAGAGAGTCAACAACAACGCCTATGTCCTTGATTTACCAAATTCATATGGGGTAAGTGCTACCTTTAATGTTGCTGACTTGACACCCTACTATGATGAGGTCTACGCAGATCCAGATTTGAGGTCGAATCCTTCTCAAGAAGAGGGGGATGGTGAGCCCCCTGTACCCTGGACACGACCTGAGCCACCCTTGACCAGAAGCTAGACCAAGGCCTTCAAAGAATGACTCAACATATACATGAAGGCATGGAGCAAGGGAGGACATGAGGAAGATGCAAACAGGCTTGCCAAGGGAGGCTACACCCTCCTAGAAGTCAAGAAAACCTCCCCAGGTCTAGAACTAGATCAAGACCAAGAAAGGATGCCACCCGGGAAATGATGGTAACACCGGGCGCCACCACCGGCCCCAGGGCGAGCGAAGCGCCAGTTCGAGGCTCCAGACGGATACTGATGGGCCTCAGACTCAAAAAACAGCCTCAAGATATTGCCAAGGCATGCTCTAACGATGGCCCGAGGTAGAAGTCAGAAGGCCTGGGCAGATCTCCCAAAGGCACGAAGTAGGACCAAGTACATGCGTCGGGCCTAGTCTGGAGGCGCGCCGCTGGACCGATTTAGGCCGAGCCACCAATTGGCTCGGGCCTTTTTTGATTTTCCACCAGCCTTGAAGGCGAGGCCCAAGAAGCCCAGCCACCGGTCCCTGAAGGAGTTGGATAAGTTGCCACAAAGATGCCACTATTTAGGAAAACACGTCGGGCGCTGGATTAGGGTTTCTCCGGATTATGCCAATTAGTCCTTTAAGGGTTTACTTTAACTCAAGACTCTTTAATATTTGTTTTTCCCTTCTTGATGTGAACCCTGAAGTCGGCTGTCCGAGACCCGATCACCTTTTGGTGTGAACCACGGCTAAAGTCGCTCTGAGACTCGATCACCTTCTGTTGACGTCAAGCTCTCTAGTTGAATCTATGGAACCTGGCGGATTCGTACTCAGACCCACTAGCACACATAGTCTAGGAACCTTAGTTTCCAGTTGAGGGCGCCACGATAGAAGGGTGAGACTTCTGTGATAAGCCTAAACCTAAACAATGCAACAACTCGCAAAGACTTGAGGGAAAAGAAAAAGTTATAAGATTTATTTAATTCAAAGGGGTTTTGAGTACAATGAAGGTCGGCGACCTTTATTTATACTAGAGGATACGTGAACAAGCTCACGGTATCCTATTTAGACTCAAACTCAGAAAATAATTAAATAAGGAACTAGATTCCTATTTAGATAACTAAAAGGACTCGGCCTAAATAATCGTTAATCAACGGGGAAATCCTACTCAAACACTAAAAAGGAAAAATACTAAAAGAAATGTGCGGAAAACCCTAATCTGGAAAAACTGGCGGGAAACCCTAATCCGTGTCTGCGTCGGATTAGGTAACCGGGTGCGAATCCTTGCCAGGCGTGGATTGCATGTTCGCTCCGGAAGCTGATGCTGATACAGCGTCCGCGTCCGTTCTGGATGTTGATGTTGTGTCTGCTCCGTCTTCGGTTTCCTTGTCCGCCACGGACAAGGTCTTCAATCCCTCCCTCAGTTCAGCTCCGATTTGGGTGGTGATTGTTGGAGGTTTGTCCAGGGGCCAAAAGGTATCCAAGGCTGGTGGAAAACCTCCGAAGGCCCGAGCCATTTGTTGGCTCGACCCAAAGCTCCTCTATGTGTCCTCCGTGCTCGGTATTGGCGCTTGTGGCTGGCTCCACTTCAGGCCTTCTTCAAAACCAATCAGGCCTTTTGAGCTTTTCTTGGACCAGGTCTTCAGAGGTTGTCCGAGGGCTGACCCAAGCTTGGGGCTCGTAGGATTTGGCTTGGGGCCTTGATCGAGCTCGGGGCTGGTGCTGGGGCTCGGCCTTAGCATCAGTGCTAGGCTTGGAGGCATCTCTTGAGCTTGCTCCAATATCATTTTTCTCAATGGAACCCTCAACTGTTATGAGGGTGTATTCCTTCCTGGTGAGCCAGTCTGCATCCTCTTCATGTCGCTCTTTGCTCCAAGCTTTAATATAGGAATTGAGCCGGTCCTTGAAGGTCTTGGTTTGGCTCCGAGTTAGGGGAAGCTCGGGTCGGGTCCAGGGAACCAGGGGCTCATCATTCCCCTCTTCTTGAGAAGGATTTGACCTCGAATCCAGATCTGCATAGACTTCATCATAATAGGGTGTTAGGTCAGAAACATTAAAGGTGGCACTAACCCCATATGAATTTGGCAAGTCAATGACATAGGCGTTGTTGTTGATCCTTTGAATGACCGTGTAGGGTCCATCTCCTCTAGGCAGTAATTTGGACTTCCTTTGCTCCGGGAACCGGTCCTTCCTGAAGTGGATCCACACTTGATCTCCCACTTCAAAGATCTTTTCTTTCCTGCCTTTGTTAGCATTACGTAGGTATTGGGCAGTCCTTCGTTCGATGTTGGCTTTAGCCTTCTCATGTAGTCTTGACATACTCTGCCTTCTCTTGACCATCTGCATCCAAAAATTCATGTATAGGAAGGGGGGACAAATCCAAAGGAGTTAAGGGGTTAAATCCATAGACAAGTTCAAAGGGGGAGTATTGGGTGGCTGAATGAACAGCCCTGTTGTAGGCAAATTCCACATGGGGGAGGCAGTCTTCCCATGACTTGATGTTGTATTTAGTGATAGCCCAAAGCATCTGAGACAGAGATCTATTGACTACTTCAGTTTGGACGTCGATTTGGGGGTGGCAAGTGGTGGAGAACATAATTCTAGTTCCTATCTTGGCCCACAAGGTCTTCCAAAAGTAGCTCAATAGTTTGGAATCCTTATCGGACACTATGGTCTTAGGAATCCCATGGATCCGGACCACTTCTTTTAAGAACAAGTCGGCTATGTTGGAGGCATCATCTGCCTTGTTGTGTGCAATGAAATGAGCCATTTTGGAGAACCGATCAACAAACACAAAGATGGAATCTGATGCGCGAGATTTACACTCACAACAATCAAGGTCGTATTCCACGAGGGCTCTCTCAAAAGCTTGTACTCACACGGTTCATGGACGGTCTATTCATTTAAAATTGGTTTTAGTTTGAAATAAGAAAAATTGAAAACATAAAAGAAACTAAACAAACAAGAAAGTCAAAAGGGTGCAAATCAAAGGTAAAGGAGGTTAACTTGGAAAGATAGGTTCATCATGCTCAAGAGGTATAAATGCACAAACAAGCCAAACATGATCGAGGATGCAATCGAATGACCATGCAAATCCCTTCTATAGACTCAATGCACTCTCGTCGCACTAAATCCCTATCCTAGAACCACTCAACCTAGGCTCTCGCTCTCAAGCTAAGTGACTAAGGATGCATTAAAGGTGTTTGATGAAATGCCAAGCTACAAAACCCTCTCCTATGACTCTATGACCACTAGGCTAGACACCACACTATCATGTCAATGTCCTAACACTAAGAGAATCATCCAAAGACTAATCAAAGTTCAATTGAGTGAAAATCCTAATGCACACCAAGTGTTCGATAAAATGCACAAGTGAGAAATCATGCAACTATGGTTGAATTGAGATGATCTAATCTCTTAGAACACACTCTCTTCAATCCCTAGACCTACAATCCATGTAATCCAAGCACTCTCATGCATTACATTACAAATAATAGACCAATCAAGCCATAGCCATCAATGGAATTAACAACAAGTCATAGAGACCATCTTCTTACAATCCAAGATCAATCATGGCAAGTTTATACAATTAACCTCTATCCTAGCACAACCATCTATCAATCCAAGAAAACCTAGGAAATCAGCCACACATGGCCAAGGGTACACAAGAGAAAGAAAGAGAGATGGTCACCAAGGGTTCCATGGCAATCCTCTTCTTGCAAGCTCCTCTCCCCAAGGTTGTGGGCTTCAATCCAAGCTCCTTACTCCAATTTGCACCTTGCTCTAGGGTTGTGAGGATTGGTTGATGAGGAGAAAGGGTGATTGGCGATGATGAGGATGAGTTGAGAGAGAAAGTCGGCGATTGTGTAAAATAAGATATGAAATTTTTTTTCCCTAACTTTCGTCCGCTCCTCTTTATATAGCCGGCTGAAAAGACCTGGAATTTTTCGGCGAAAATCACATATGATTTTCGCCGAAACTGCCTTTGAAAACACGGCTTGACATTCCTTCATCGATTTTCGGCGAAAACAAAGAATAGTTTCGCCGAAACCATCTTCAATGAACAAAGTCCTCCTCTCTGCTTAGGATTTTCGGACCGAAGACTTGAGAATTTCGCCGAAACTACTTCTTCGGCGAAAATCCCATGATGGTTTCGCCGAAGATGTCTTCAGCTGAATGTCGTATTTTCTTCAATTTCGCAACGTCCATATCTCCTCCGTCCTAGCTCCGATTAACCTCCCGTTTGATCCTACGTGCTCCTTGTCACCAGTACTACAATGCCAAGACCTGAAAATACAAAGAAAACACCTCCAATAGACATGGAATTGGCCTCAAAGTGGCAATCGGGCAACAAAATAGCACTTAGCACAAAACTTTGATAAAAACATATTAAGCATGGCATTTAAGGATCAAACAAGGGCATTTCATAGGCTAATCGAAGGCTTAAAATGCACCAAATAAAGTCACATCAGAATCCCTACCTTTCCTAGTTTTGTGTAATCCTAAAATGAAATTCATGGATAAATCAACCCAAGGGTGTTCGGGAATAGGTAGAGGAGTGTACAAGCCATAGGGTTGGAGGTGAGACTTAGCTCGTTGGCACTTGGAACATTGAGCGAGGAGTTTTACCACATCATGGCTCATCTTGGGCCAGTAGAAGTGTTCCCTGAGGGTGGCCAGGGTTTTGGCCACTCCAAAGTGCCCCATGAGCCCACCTCCATGAGCTTCTAGGGCTAGGACGGTCCTGCATGAGTGGTTAGGTAGGCAAAGTTTGGACTCTTTGAACAAATATCCATCTTGTTTGTAGAATTTTCCAAACCCTCTATGTTCACAAGCTTCAAAAATATCTTTGAAATCATGGTCAGTAGCATAGAGGTCCTTGATGTATTCAAAACCAATGAATGTAGTGGTAAGGACAGAGATGAGGGTATACCTTCGAGAGAGGGCATCAACTACTACATTTTCCTTACCTTGCTTGAACTTGATGATTTAGGGAAAGGACTCAATGAATTCTACCCACCTGGCATGTCGTTTGTTGAGTTTATGCTGAGCTTTGAGGTACTTGAGGGACTCATGGTCCGTGTGGATGATGAATTCATTGGGCCATAAGTAATGTTGCCAAGTCTTCAGGGCCCGAACCAAGGCATACAGCTCCTTGTCATAGGTTGGGTAGTTTAGTGGGGCTCCACTTAGTTTCTCACTAAAGTAAGCAATTGGTGTTCCTTCATGCATAGGGCAGCTCCAATTCCTACTCCAGAGGCATCACATTCGATTTCAAAGGGCTCAATGAAATAAGGCAGCATGAGTAGTGGAGCTTCAGTCAGTTTCTTCTTCAGGGTGTAAAAGGCTTCCTGTTGGGGTGTACCCCAATGGAAGGGTACATTCTTCTTGATTACAGCCGTGAGTGGGGCAGCGAGGGTTCTGAAATCCCTCACAAATCTTTGATAGAAGCTGGCCAGTCCATGGAAGCTCCTAACATAGGTGATATTTTGTGGGGTTGGCCAGGACTTGATGGCTTCAATCTTGTCTTCATCGACCCTTATACCTGATGAGCTAACAACAAAGCCAATAAAAACAAGGTGATTTGTGCAAAAGGTGCACTTAGCCATGTTAGCATACAATTGTTCCTTCCTAGGGTTTCTAAGACAGACTTGAGGTGTCCTAAGTGATCTTCCAAGGTTTTGGAGTAGGCTAGGATGTCATCAAAATATACTACTACAAATTTACCAATGTATGCTTGATGAGCTGCAGGACAGTGATCAAATACTACCAAGCTGTGAAGCTAGGGTAGATCGTATTCCACGGGGTTTCTTCCAATTGACTACTCAAAGAGCTGGAAATTCACTCAGGTTAAAACACGTTGTGCGTGGTGTGAGTTCCACGACTTCTAAACTAAGATGCAGGAAAATTAAAACAAAATTAAAAGATAGAATGATTTGTAGGTTTAAACAGACGACAGACAAGCTTAGATTTCGAATCCCCCTTCGTTCACCAGAGCATTGGCAATCAACAGATCAGTGGTTTTCAATTCTCGTTCAATCAATTTCTATACACCACCATAAATCCTGACCCTTAGGTTTAAGACTGGCGAACGTTCGCTCTATCCGATCTAGCTACCAAGATTAATTAGCCGCCCGGGTACGGTCGCCTCTCGCAACGACTTAACTAACTGGTGGAATTACTAACGATTTATGAGTTACTCTTGCAGTGGATTAACCCTAACCGGTTCCTACGAAAGGCACGCTCCAATTATAAGGTTAACTGGTTGAATTGATGTTCTAAAGTGAGGCGAGCGTTCGCTTCTATCCTCAGCTTAACAAGAATCTAATCTAGGTGATCAAGTAAGACAAGTTTATGCGCCAAAGCAGGAAGATGTCTCGCGACTAACCCTAGCTTGCAAAAACCTAATCTAGGCGATTGATGACACTCGATTTGACGTGATTATCAGCCTCATTTAAGCGACATTTCTTTGCTTAAGACATGGTTTTTAGGGTAGAATGACGAATATTCAATCAATTGCCCTATCTCGTGCCATTTGTGTTACCTTGGCCCTTTTCGGGTCTATTTGATGGTTTTCTAGTGTTTTTGCGTAAGCACAGGTTTTTCCGTCAAATAAAGTAGCCATGGACGTGTCTAAGGCATAGGAACATCGAGGAACTGAACCGGAATCGATCAAAGGAACCAATCAAAGTCCAACCAAAATCCTGTCCGATTACAAAGACACTTTCGCCGAAAATGTCCTATGGATTTTGGCGAAAATATTAGTGCATTCAGACTGGTGCCAAGACAAAGGAGATTTCGCCGAAACTAAGTATATGTTTTCGGCGAAAACATTAGTGCAAACCGGCTGATGTCAAGTGAAGAAAGTTTTCGCCGAAAACTTTGAGTTTTCGGACCGAAAAGGATGAACAGAAGGATCAGTCGGCGGACGTCCATTCACACAAGAGTTTTCGCCGAAACTACCCCTATGGTTTTGGCGAAAATACCATCTCAGCCCGGCCCAACTAGGGTTAAGTATTTATACTTAACCCGGCGGCCAATATAGGATATACAATTCATAATTCGAAAAAGACAACTTTTCGAGATCAGATTTCTCTGAAGTTCTGGAGCGAAGAGTTGGAGTTCGAAGAACGGATAGAGATCGTGACGCCATCCCTTCCATCTCGGAGAACCGGAGCTAGGAGTGTAACTTACCGAAGATCGGAGTCTGTCAGAGTCGTCCGAATTAGGTTTTTCAGATCCTTTTATGTTCTTCCTTTGAATGATGAACTCTTTCTTTGTCTTTGTTTCTTTTGTAATGATCATGAGTAGCTAAACTCGTCAGAGCTTAGACTAGATGAACCCTAAGTGACCCAAGGCTTTAAAGCGGTCACGGATCGGCGGTGATTAGATTCGAAATTCAATTAGTTCTTTTCATGTTTGATTCATTCTTCATTGTTCATGTTTCTTGTCTGGATTGATCACCTAGATTAGATTCTTGTTAAGCTAAGGATAGAAGCGAACGCTCGCCTTACTTTAGAACATCGAATTGAACAATTAACCTTATAATTGGAGTGTGCCTTTCGTAGGAACCGGTTAGGGTTAATCCACTGCAAGAGTAACTCATTAATCACTAGTAATTACGCCAGTTAGCTAAGTCGTTGCGAGAGGCGACCGTACCCGGGCGGCTAGTTAATCTTGGTAGTTAGAACGGATAGAGCGAACGTTTGCCGGTCTTAAACCTAAGGGTAAGGGGTTATGGTGGTGTTTTAGTAATTGATTGAATAAGAATCGAAATCCGCTGATCTGTTGATTGCCAATGCTCTGGGGAACGAAGGGGGATTCAAAGTCTAAGTTCGTCTGCCATTCTTGTTTCCAAACCCTAATTCTCAATCTGCTTTAGCTTAATTTGTTTTAATTTTCCTGCATTACTTAGAATTAGAAGTCGTGGAACTCACACCACGCACAACGTGTTTTCCTTGAGTAATTTGTTAGTTCTGAAGTAGCCAATCAATTGAAGGCCCGTGGAATACGATCTATCCTAGCTCTTGAGCTTGATAGTTATTTGATAGAACCAGCTCATCACAACGACGGTTCTCATCAGCGATCAACCAGAGAAGAAACATAAACAATCAAGAACAAAACAACCATGCAAAGAGAAACTGATTGAACTTTGAATCTAATTATCGCCGATCCGTGACCGCTTTAAAGCCCTGGGTCACTTAGGGTTCATCTAATCTAAGCTCTACGAGTTTAGCTACTCATGTTCATAACAAAAGAATCAAAAGCAAAGACAGATTTCATCTTGAATAGAGGAAGAACAGAAAAGTCTGAAAAACCTAATTAAGACGACTCTGGCAGAACTTCGATCTCCGGTAATCTGCACTCCTAGCTTCGAGTCTCCGAGATGAAAGGGATGGCGTCACGATCTCTTCCCGGCTCTTCGAACTCTAAACTCTTTGCTCCAGAACTTCAGAGAATTTTGAAGTTAATTGGTATTATGAGGTATCTGCGGTATATCCTGTGTATTGGGCCGCCGGTTAAGTATAAATACTTAACCTTAATTCAGCCGGATCAGCTTAATATTTTCGCCGAAAATACTGAGGTATTTTCGCCGAAAATCTTCGTGTAAATGGGATGACCGCCGGCTGTTTCTCCTGTAATTTTCATCTCGGTCGAAAACTTAATATTTTTGACCGAAAACTTCCTTCGGGCGGTGTCAGTCGATTTGTGAACATATTTTCACCGAAAATCTTAGTGTATTTTCGGCGAAAATTCCTTTGTAAACCGGGCAGGAATTGTTTCTACTTGATTGGCTCCTTTGATCGATTCCTGTGCAACCTCGAGGTTCCAATGCCTTAGACACGTCCTTGGCTACTTTATTTGATGGCAAAAACCTGTGCTAGCATAAAAACACTAGAAAACCATCAAATAGACCCGAAACGGGCCAAGGTAACACAAATGGCACGAGATATGGCAATTGATTGAATATTCGCTATTCTACCCTAAAAATCATGTCTTAAGCAAGGAAATGTCGGTTAAATGAGGCTGATAATCACGTCAAATCGAGTGTCATCAATGCTCGAAGGACTTGATTCATTAACCTCATGAAGGTACTAGGTGTGTTAGTTAGGCCGAAGGGCATGACCATCCACTCATGCAGCCCTAACTCAGTTTTAAAAGCTGTTTTTCATTCATCACCCTCCTTCATTCAGATTTGGTGATAGCCGGACTTAAGATCAATTTTTGAAAATATTGTAGACCCATGCAATTCATCAAGCATATCATCTAACCTAGGGATTGGGTGTCGGTGCTTAACTGTGATATTACGACACACATTCTCCAAGTTCCTTCCTTCTTGGGTACAAGGATGACTGGCACAGCACATGGACTCATGCTTTCCCATACGTATCATTTATCCATTTGCTCTTCAACTTGATTTCCTCAGGGTTGGTACGGTAGGCTATCTTATTTGGCAAGGCGCTCCCGTACTAAATCAATTTGATGCTCAATTCCCCTTAGTGGGGGAAGTCCACTAGGGATTTCCTCGGGGAATACATCATTGAATTCCTGTAAGAGTGAAACAATAACACTAGGCAATGATGTATAGGGCTGGCTAATGGGACGAGCTTGGGTACCCATACCCATTAAGAAACGGGTAGTGGTTACCCATTAGCCTCGAAACTCATCACGTAGCCCGAACCCGTTAGGGTAGTGGGTACCCATTAATAATAATGGGATCGGGTCGGGGTACCCACTAAACCCACTAAAACCCACTATCAAAAAAATATATATTTAAAAATTACTTTGATTAATTACTTAAGAGGTTGAAATTATGATGGTTATCTGTTTCCCTACCTGCAAAATGATGTTACACCATTGATATGATGGTTTGTAGTGATTGAAGCCCAGATTCATTAAAAATCTTATTGGTTTTTCGTTACCTTAGGAACCACCATGTCAAAAGTGGGTACTGTTTTCAGGTCATCATTTAAGCGTGCATAAAATGGTCTTACATCTCTTGGGTGATTATACACCATCACTGGCTTCTTAATCGGCCAAATAGCTGTCAAAAGTTTCAGACTCACTCGTCAGTGAATTATGCCTCCAGAATCAATAAGATGCATGCTTGCAATTTGCATATGAATTATGAATTGCAGATCCTACCTTAAATGTTCTACTATGAGATCAATACCCCATACAAGGCTAGTCTCAAATTGTTTGTAGGTCACCTTTTTCAGAATTTCTACGGCATCCATGTATGTGATCCTTTCAAATTGTTTGGCAATTGAGGATTTGTCTACTTTCTTTCTATTTAGATGAACAAACGCAGGATTTCTGTTGTGGCTAGAGCTAGTAGAAGGAGAATGTGCTTAAGTATTGGGTCTGAGAGTCGACTGTCGAGAAAGACTGAGAGAGAGAAACGAGCCTTTAAGGATTCACCCTTCACCACAAATCAGATTTCATTTCAGACATAAATCAAAATTAATGTATTTAGTTTATTAGTTAGGTATTTTATTATTTTAATAATAAGAATAAATTTAATAGTTCGGGCTAATCGGGCTTAATGGGTACCCATGGGTATTACCCATTCAGGTAGTGGGTACCCATTAGCCTCGAAACCCATCCCATAGCCCGAACCCATTCGGGTAATGGGTAACCACTACCCGGCGGGCCAGCTTCCAGCCCTAATGATGTGTTAGGGTTAGAGATCAGGCATTCTTTGTAGAGAATGACCACCAAAGGATTCCTAGCAACTAGGGTTTGTTTGATCTCACTAGGGGTGGCTAAAAGGTTTTCTCTCCTCTCACCTTGACTTTTTTTAGCTCTGGTACCTCTAGGGTCTTGTGTTTCTGTTTTTGTACTCGTGGGATCACTTGTTTGTTCTCTCTTCTCTCTATTTTTGAGCTCCCTTTCATTCTTCTCTCGACTAGCCTTCCTATCTAGTTGATCTTGGAGGATCTCAGTGGGTGATAGGGGCTTCAACTTGTATTTGGTGTCCCCATGGATGAGGCTATAACTATTGATCCTCCCGTCATGTTTAGAGAATCGATCGAACTGCCATGATCTACCGAGCAAGGCGTGAGCAGCTTCCATGGGAACCACATCACATAGGATTATGTCGGTGTATCTTCCAATGCTAAAGGGTACGTGATGTGAACCGCTGCAATCGTGGACAGACGACCCTAACCACCGCTAGTCTTGGTCCTTCGCTTGATCGAACCGTCGGCATCGGGGGCGGGAAAGTACTTGGACCTGTCGGTCGCGATTAACCGAGAACCCTAAGTGTCCAGGAATGGCTCCACAATAGATGGGGAATACTTCTATTGATAACACCGATCCAAAGCTATGCACGCAGCAAAAACTTAAAGGATTTGAAGAACAAAAGTTCTGATTTATATTTGATTCAAAAGGGGGGTTCGAGTTTTACAATGAAGCCGAAGCCTCTTATTTATACTAGAGGAGCCGGGACATCCCCGCGGCTTCCTACTTAGGGCATAACTCGGAAATAATTAAAATAATAACCTAGAGTCCTATTTAGAATAAAAAAGGACTTACTTGCTCCTAAAGAATCGAAACTAAAAGGGAAAATCCGAGTCCAATACTTAAAAAGAATTAAACAAATAAAAACGTGCAAAAACCCTAAACCGGCGGATCCGGTCGGGCTTGATGCTCACGCTCGGGCCGAATTAGGAAAGCTGGCGCCGACTTTGATGTCGGGCTTGGAATTGGCGAGGCGTCGGGTGCTCGGGCTTGGGGATGCACGGGGCTCCAGCTGCTGGGCTCCGGCGGGTCTGATGCTGATGCTGCTCGGCATCCGGGGTTCTTCCTTGACCGGCCTGCTCGGTCCTCCTCCTCCCATTTCTTCGTTTCTCCCCATTCCCTCTCGGCCCCTAGTGATGCGAACCGCCTCCTCTAGGAAGGGATCGACTCAACACCCAATACTATATTATCAGCCCCACGAGAACCTAACCTTTGAAACCGCGGAGAATCCTTGAAATCCACTAAGTATCGACTTAGGAACCCCAAGTATTCGGTCGAATTGGTGCCACAACAAAGGATGATAGCCTTTGTGATAAACCAAACCTTAAGCTAAGCAACAACAAGCAAAGACTTGAAGGAAATAGAACTAAGTTCTGAAATTTCAATTATCATTCAACGTGTCTTATAATGAGGCCGAAGCCTCTTATTTATAGGTGAGGAAGGGAGAACAGGCTCTCTTTTTCCTCCTATGAATTAGCTAATAAACTAATAAAGAAATACAAAAATAAGGACTGAAACTCGTAGCCTTGTTCACCAAGGAAAAGAGTCCTTCCTAAACAAAAACACTAAAAGGGAAAAACTGGAAATTCCTAAAAAACAGCTAAACGGGTTCTGGGAAAAATAGCCAAATAAATACCAAATAAAATAGGAAAAATGTGCCCTTTGGCAGATCACTAGTAGACGTCATGGGCTTAAACTTTCATGTTGGGCTTCAACCCAAATTCTATCTCCAGGTAGCCCAAATTCGTCATTCTTTGTCAGACTAGGAATCTGTCCAAAACCGGGAAATCCTAGCTTGATTAGGATTCCTTGCTTGGATGTATTTGGCATCTCCTCTCCATTTCCTGTATCATGAATGGTAGTCCATCCCTCCTTGTATAAGGCTCAGGTGGTGGCCTGATCACAGCTCCTAGCATGGCCTTCCTCGGGTCAGCATCCGAGGGGTTCTCTTTGGTGCTCCATCCATGCTTCATCCTGACTTCATCCAACCGTATCTCCTTCAATTCTCCTCCAAATTGAGCTCCATTTGTTGGAGAGTGTTCCTGGGGATTCAAGATATCCATGACAGTTGGAATTTCCCAAAAGGCACGGGCCAATTGTAGGCTCGGCCAAAAGTGCTTCTCGGTGGCATCCGGGCACGGGCTCGGCTCGGGCGTCGGGCTTAGCTCTCGGCCTTCTTCAATTTTGTCCAGGCCTTTTGAGTTCTGCTTCGAGCCTTCTTCCAAGAGTACCTTAGGGATGTCTTTAGGGGCAGGTGTCGGTCTAGAGCTCGTGGCATTTGGCATGGGGCCTAGTTTAGGTACTCGGCCTTGATCGGGGCTTAGGGATGGACTTGGCCCTAGGCTTGGCCTGGTGATATGACCCGGCCTAGCGACCCCAGTAAACACCCGTACCCATGTACGCCGCCAGGGTCCCCCGAGAGTGGAAAAGACCTAGGGCCATATAAAAAGCGCCTAGCATTGAGGGTTGGCTACCTACGAGCTCTCAAGCCTAGAAATGAACTAAAGAACAAGCTCAGGTCTGCCCCAACTGGAAGGAAGGCACCCCGAGATGGAAGGGAGTTCCAGGCCATGTTACTGGCCGAGGACCTAAGTCCTAGACCGAGCACTGAGTCTCAGCCTTATCCTAACCTCTCTTTCATGATCCCTCAAGTCAAGAACACGCCAGAAGCCATCTGGAGAGAGTTCTGGCGTACAGAAGACCAGAGGATTCGAGAATATGTGGCCAAGACAGGATGTGATGAACCCCCGGTGCCCTGGACCCGACCAGACCTGCCCTTTACCCGGAGCCAAGTCAAAACCTTCAAGACAAAGGTCACCGCCTATATAGGAGATTGGAGTCGAGCCAAGCATGAAGAACTGGATCAGAGGTTCATCAGAGAAGGATGCACCGTGCTGACCCTTGATGACCGACAGAAATCCCATGAGGAAGACAAATGCCCAAGGGACACTGCCCGGGCCCCGGCGGATACGGCCAACCAGCCCCTGCCTCGGCTAACCCTGCTCCACAATCAGAACCTGGCGGACAAGTTGAAGCCAGAAGACTCAGGAGGTCAAAAGACTTGGGAGGAACCTCACTTGTCCGAGGAAATGGCCAGCAGAAAGCCAGAACCGCCCGGCATCACCAAAACCCTAGCATCGGGTCCGGAGCACTTGATGCCGAGCCGGTCACCAGCACCGAAGGACGCCACCCGACCGCCCGGTCACCCGGAACCCGCGGTAATTACAGAAATGCCACCGCGCGGGTTCCGGGCACTCTTCCTAGCCGCGTCCGGAGTCCAGCCCGCGCCCGGAGGGTTTTCCTAAGCCCGATCGGACACAGACACCCGGCGTGCCCTAATCCGCCCGGATTAGGGTTTTGTGCAATTTTTGCCGGTTTTAGAATTTCACTCTCGGACAACTTTGTGTATTTTAATATTTTCTTCGGCCTATCTTTTAGGATTATTTTAGTCTTACCTTATTAGAGTTGGAGACGGCTTAGGCCACCCTTGTACTATAAATAGAGGCCTCGGCCATCATTGTAAGACACGTTAAGTCATAATTGAAATTTCAGAACTTTGTTCTTTTTCCTTCAAGTCTTTGCTCGTTGTTGCTTAGCTTAAGGTTTGGTTTATCATCAAAGGTTATCACCCTTTGTTTGTGGCACCAATTCGACTGAATACCTTGGGGTTCCTAAGTCTATACTTAGTGGATTTCAAGTATTCCCCGCGGTTTCAAAAGTTAGGATTCGTGAAGCTGGTAATATAGTTTTGGGTGTTGAGTCGATCCCTTCATTGAGGAGCGGTTCGCATCAGGATGGCTTCCTAAAGACACTACCTCGGCCCCGGCGGGTACGGCCAATCAGCCCTTACCTCGGGCAACCCTGCTCAACACTCGGAATCTGGCGGACAAGTTGATGCCAATAGATTCAGGAGGTCAGAAGACTTGGGAGGAACCTCACTTGTCCAAGGAAATGTCCAGCAGAAGGCCGGAACAGCCCGGCATCACCAAAACCCTAGCACCGGGTCCGGAGTACATAATGCCGAGCCGGTCACCGCGCCGAAGGACGCCACCCGACCACCCGGTCACCCGGAGCTTGCGGTAATTACAGAAATGCCACCGCGCGGGTTCCGGGCACTTTTCCTAGCCGCGTCCGAATTTCTGCCCTCGCCCGGAGATTTCCTAATCCCACCCGGACAAGGAAAGTCGGATCCGCCGAATTAGGGTTTTAGCCGGCTTTTGTATTATTTTAGTCTTTTTAGTATTTTATTCGGATTTGACCTTTTAGTTTCGATTCTTTAGGAGCAAGTAAGTCCTTTTATTCTATTTAGGACTCTCGGTTATTATTTTATTATTTTAGAGTTATTTTCCTAGTAGGAAACGTGAGCCTGTTCACGATTTCCTCACCTATAAATAAGAGGCTTCGGCCTCATTGTAACAACGAACCTTTTTCAGAATAAATCAATCAAAGACAGAACTTTGTTCTTTCAATTCTTAGTTTTATGCTGCGTGCATAGCTTAGAGTCGGTATTATCAACAGAAGTATTCCCCTTCTGTCGTGGACCCATTCCTGGACACTTAGGGTTCTCGGTCAATCGCGGCCGACGGGGCCAAGTACTTTCCCGCCCCCGGTGCCAACAGTGATCGACCAAAGGTTCAAGACTAGCGGTGGTTAGGGTCGTCTGCCCACGGTTGCGGCGGTTCACAGCACCTGGGCCTGAACTTGGAGCTTTGTCTCTCCACGGCTCCGAAGGTGGTGCCGGTGTAGGTCTGGGGCCGGTGTAGTCCTCGCTCGGCCTCAAGTCTCTAGGCTGAACGGGCATTAAATTCTCCTTGTCCGGCGCTCTCGTGGAGGTTTTCCCGGTGGTGTCCGTGGTGGCATGTCCACGCCGACCTTGGTGACCAGGGTCACGTCATTCCCCTCTTCTTGAAAAGGATTCGTCCTCGAATCCATACCTAGTGCACCATTAGAAATAATAAAATTTACCACAGGGGAGTGTAGGACTTGACCTGGTGCTTTATTGGCGCTCCAGGGGTGTTCGGGCCGCACCGGGGCTGGTACGGGTGCTCGGGGCTCGGGCCTGAGGTCTTCGGGCCATACCGAGGCTGGTATGGGGGCTCCGGGCTCGGACGCCGGGCGCCGGTGGCTGGTCGGGCGCCGGGGGCTGCTCGGGCGTTGGGCGCCGGTCGGGCGCTGGGCGCCAGTCGGGCGTCGGTGGCTGGTCGGGCGCCGGGGGCGGGCGCTGGGGTGCCGGGGCTAGGCATGGGGCGCTGGTGCTGGGCGCTGGGGCGGCGGTGCTGGGCGCTCGGGTGCTGGGCGCTCGGGCTCTGGTGCTGGGCGCTCGGGTGCTGGGCGCTGGGGCGCCGGTGCTGGTGCTAGCGCTGGGCGCTGGGCCGGTACTGGCGCTAGTGCTGGTGCTGGTGCTAGCGCTGGGCGCTGGGCCGATACTGGGGCCGGGGCTGGCGCTGGTGCTGGGCAGGTGCTGCGCCGAGTGCTGGACTGGTGCTGGCTCGGGGCAGGGCTGATGCTGGTCCGGGGCAAGCCTGATGCTGGTCCGGGGCAGGGCTGGTGCTGGTCCGGGGCAGACTGGGCACTGTGCCCGGGCAGGGCCGATGCTGGGTCGGGGCAGTGCTGGGTGCTGTGCCGGTGCAGTGCTGATGCTGGGCCGGGGCATTGCTGGGCGCTGTGCCGGGGCAGTGCTGATGCTGGGCCGGGGCAGTGCTGGGCACTGTGCCTAGTGCTGGGCCGGGGCAGTGCTGGGCAGCTGTGCCTAGTGCTGGGCCTAGTGCTGGACACAAATTTTCTCCTCATCTTTTTCTTAAGATCTCTCCAACTAAGGATGGGATCCTCTTCTTCTCTCCTGATTTGCTTCCTGAGTTGAGCCCACCATAAAGCAGCATAGTCAGTAAATTCGATTGTGGCTAGGTTTACCTTTTTCCATTCGGAATAATAATGGCACTCAAAGAAGTCCTCCATGCTCCTCTCCCAATCAATGTACTCATCAGGATTTGCTTTGCCAGCAAATTTGGGTACATTGATATTCCTTCTTGGCCGTTGGCATTCTTCTTCATGAGGAACTCCAAATTGCTCCATGAGTCGGGTGACGCTTTGAACCATGGCAGCCACGTGTGCCTCCATTGCATTGAGCCTCTCGTCTTCCATGATTAGTACAGAACAATGGACCTCACAAAATCACTCTAAAGAAACCTTACACACTCTTTTTTTCTTACCACTCGTGTATGAAATTTTAAAGTCACTCAAATTAGGGTTTTCTTTGAAAATTTCAAAACAAAGACAATCTCAATTCAAGTAGTTGCAAGTTTCTTCGAAGCTATGCAGTCTAAGTCTACCAATGACACAAACAAGACCTTATACCTAGGGTTTCGGATTTCTAGGGGCCAGAATCTTGATGCTAGGTCGTGGGATGACAAGACAAACAAATTTGGGTGTTCTACTAAGAAAGCTAGTAGTACGAAAGCTAGTAGCTAAACTTATGAAAAACCCCTCTTCTTGGACTTATTCTACTACCTTGATGTGAACGTGGCCTTGCTTTTTAGCTATGTCAATTTTTCTAGACCTTTGATTTTTCTTTTCTTTTCTTTTTCTTTTCTTTGATCGGCCACAGCTTTTTCTCACAACAAAAAACTTAAAGAGAGGTAGAAGAATAGGACAAACACAATGCATGATTTTTTTAGGGTTTTTTCTGAAACTGAAAACAACGAAAGCTAAAAGATATGAATTCAAGTAGAAGAACCTGAAAACTAGGATAGATTGTTGGTCCAAGAGTTGAACCGTGCTCTGATACCAGCTGATGCGAACCGCCTCCTCTAGGAAGGGATCGACTCAACACCCAATACTATATTATCAGCCCCACGAGAACCTAACCTTTGAAACCGCGGAGAATCCTTGAAATCCACTAAGTATCGACTTAGGAACCCCAAGTATTCGGTCGAATTGGTGCCACAACAAAGGATGATAGCCTTTGTGATAAACCAAACCTTAAGCTAAGCAACAACGAGCAAAGACTTGAAGGAAATAGAACTAAGTTCTGAAATTTCAATTATCATTCAACGTGTCTTACAATGAGGCCGAAGCCTCTTATTTATAGGTGAGGAAGGGAGAACAGGCTCTCTTTTTCCTCCTATGAATTAGCTAATAAACTAATAAATAAATACAAAAATAAGGACTGAAACTCGTAGCCTTGTTCACCAAGGAAAAGAGTCCTTCCTAAACAAAAACACTAAAAGGGAAAAACTGGAAATTCCTAAAAAACAGCTAAACGGGTTCTGGGAAAAATAGCCAAATAAATACCAAATAAAATAGGAAAAATATTCCCTTTGGCAGATCACTAGTAGACGTCATGGGCTTCAACTTTCATGTTGGCTTCAACCCAAATTCTATCTCCATGTAGCCCAAATTCGTCATTCTTTGTCAGACTAGGAATCTGTCCAAAACCGGGAAATCCTAGCTTGATTAGGATTCCTTGCTTGGATGTATTTGGCATCTCCTCTCCATTTCCCGTATCATGAATGGTAGTCCATCCCTCCTTGGATCAGGCTCGGGTGGTGGCCTGATCACAGCTCCTAGCATGGCCTTCCTCGGGTCAGCATCCGAGGGGTTCTCTTTGGTGCTCCATCCATGCTTCATCTTGACTTCATCCAACTGTATCTCCTTCAATTCTCCTCCAAATTGAGCTTCGTTTGTTGGAGAGTGTTCCTGGGGATTCAAGCTATCCAGGAAAGTTGGAATTTCCCAAAAGGCACGGGCCAATTGTAGGCTCGGCCAAAAGTGCTTCTCGGTGGCATCCGGGCACGGGCTCGGCTCGGCGTCGGGCTTAGCTCTCGGCCTTCTTCAATTCTGTTCAGGCCTTTTGAGTTCTGCTTCGAGCCTGCTTCCAAGAGTACCTTAGGGATGTCTTTAGGGGCAGGTTTCGGTCTAGAGCTCGTGGCATTTGGCATGGGGCCTAGTTTAGGTACTCGGCCTTGATCGGGGCTTGGGGCTGGACTTGGCCCTAGGCTTGGCCTGGGGCCTGAACTTGGAGCTTTGTCTCTCCATGGCTCCAGAGATGGTGCCGTGTGTAGTCCTCGCTCGGCCTCAAGTCTCTAGGCTGAACGGGCATTAAATTCTCCTTGTCCGGCGCTCTCGTGGAGGTTTCCCGGTCGGGTGTCCGTGGTGGCGTGTCCACGCCGGCCTTGGTGACCAGGGTCACGTCACCTAGGCTCGGCTTCTGTCCTTGTATGGGGTTGAGGGCCGGTGATAATCCTCCCAAGGCCTGAGCCCCTTGCTGATTGGGTGCTAAGGCCCGATCGGGGCCCTCGGATGTCGGTGCTGGCGCCCGGGGGATGTCTGCCTTCGGGCCTTCTCCATTTACGTCCAGGCCTTTTCTTCTGTGCTTCTCCCAGTTGTCCAGGAGGGCACTTAGAGGTTCTCCTAAGGTGGTCATCCGCTCCTTGAGCTCTTGGAAGCCTAGCCTTAGTGTTAGGGTTGGTGGAGCGTTCGGGGCGGGGTCGGTTGGAGCTCCTTTAAACAGGTGCTCGGTCCTCTTTTGCTGGCACTCTTCCAGGAAAGCATCTAGAGGATCCCAGGGTTGTATAGCACCTCCTGTGTCCTTAGACTTAGTGCCCGAGCTGCTAGGCAAGCTCGACTCCTTGGTTGCTTCAAGCGCCGGTGCCCAAGTTAGGGTCGGATAGGTCCAGACGCTCATCCTTGCTTGTTGGGCCCTTCGGGGGAGGGCTGTACTTGAACCTCACCACCTGTTGAGGCTTGATAAACCTCCGTGGGGCTAGGCTAGGAGGCTGGCGAGGCTCCAAGCGTTTCTTATAAGGCCTTAAGGCCTTTGCCCTCGTGGGTGACCCCGGCGGGGTGTTGGAATAGGGATTTTTAGCCGGTCGGCTGCCCGGGGTCACTTCAGTACGTGAGTCTGAAATTGCACCCTTAACTCTCCACAATTGCTAAGCCAATGTAACTTGTAGGGCTTAGGGTATTTTTGGGTTTGTAAGCCAAGGCCCTTGACTAAATCTTGGCTCACAGCATTGGTGCAGCTTCCTCCGTCAATTACCATACTACAAATTTTAACACACCTGGTATGGAAGAGGTTGTCTCTTTGTTCCCACCTGATGCGAACCGCTTCCTCAATGAAGGGATCGGCTTCAACACCCAAAACTATATTACCAGCTTCACGAATCCTAACTTTTGAAACCGCGGGGAATACTTGAAATCCACTAAGTATAGACTTAGGAACCCCAAGGTATTCAGTCGAATTGGTGCCACAAACAAAGGGTGATGACCTTTGATGATAAACCAAACCTTAAGCTAAGCAACAACGAGCAAAGACTTGAAGGAAAAAGAACAAAGTTCTGAAATTTCAATTGATGACGACTTAACATGTCTTACAATGATGGCCGAGGCCTCTATTTATAGCACAAGGGTGGCCTAAGCCAACTCCAACTCTAAAAAGGTAAGACTAAAATAATCCTAAAAGATAGGCCGAAGAAAATATTAAAATACACAAAGTTGTCCGAGAGTGAAATTCTAAAACCGGCAAAATTTGAACAAAACCCTAATCCGGGCGGATTAGGGCACGCCGGGTGACCGTGTCCGGACGGGATTAGGAAAACCCTCCGGGCGCGTGTTGGACTCCGGACGCGGCTAGGAAAAGTGCCCGGAACCCGCGCGGTGGCAATTCTGTAATTACCGCAGGTTCCGGGTGACCGGGCGGTCGGGTGGCGTCCTTCGGTGCTGGTGACCGGCTCGGCATCAAATGCTCCGGACCCGATGCTAGGGTTTTGGTGATGCCGGGCGGTTCTGGCTTTTGGCTGAACATTTCCTCGGACAAGTGAAGTTCCTCCCAAGTATTTTGACCTCCTGAATCTTCTGGCTTCAACTTGTCCGCCAGGTTCTGAGTGTGGAGCAGATTTAGCCGAGGCAGGGGCTGGTTGGCCGTAGCCGCCGGGGTCCGGGCAGTGTCCTTGGGAAGCCAACCTGTCTTGGCCACATATTCTCGAATCTTCTGGTCTTCTGTACGCCAGAACTCTCTCCAGATGGCTTTTGGCGTGTGCTTGACTTGAGGGATCATTGAAGAGAGGTTGGGGAAGGACTGAGACTCGGTGCTCCGTCTAGGGCTTAGGTTCTCGGCCAGTAGCATGGCCTGGAACTCTCTTCCATCTCGAGGTGTCTTCCTTCCCTGTGGGGCAGACCTGAGCTTGTTCTTGAGCTCATTTCTAGGCTTGAGAGCTTATAGGTAGCCAGTCCTTAATTCTGGGCGCTTTTTGTATGGACCCGGAGTGCTGCCTTCTACGGGGTACCTTGGTGGGGTGTAGGTATACCTTTGTGGTCCGGGGCGGTGGAGCCGGGTCATATCATCCCCCTCTTCTTGACGGGGATTTGTCCCCAAATCCACCTCGGCATCTTTCCTGGATCCCATCACTCTTTTCCAGACTTCAGCAATCTTGTGGGCGACGGCCGGGAGGGATTCAGCTTCATCCGTAGTCCTAGGGGTGTCACTCGAGTCGGTACTGGACAATGTTTCGGACTCTTGAGTGTCTTCTTCTTCAGTCTCCATGTCTTCCACTTCATAAATGCCATTAACAATAATGTTAAGGCTCGGGGAGCTGCTGGGTGAGGGTTCTTCACTCATTTCCTCATCCGAGTCTTCTGCTGGATCTTCCTCGCTCGGGGCAGCTTTTAAAATCCGCCGGGAGGCGACTTCCCATTGAATTCCGGAACGGGTGGCCGTTGGATTCATGACCGTCGGGGGCGCCGGGTGGCCGTCGGGGCCGGCGCTCGGCTTCAGGTCGTCAAAGATCCCTCCGGCTTTCTTTAGGTCAATATTGGCCGAAGGAATGTTCAAAAGACCCGGGTGGGCCGATTGACATCATCCGGCGCGGACAGGATGTCCGGGGCAGTCGTGATGCTAGGTCGGGACAGGGCCGGTGCCAGGCCGGGGCAGTACTGGGTGCTGTGCCGGGGCAGCGCGGGGTGCAGGGCCGGGGCAGTGCTGGGCGCTGGGCCGGGGCAGTGCTGGGCGCTGTGCTGGGGCAATGCTGGGCGCTGGGCCGGGGCAGTGCCGGGCGCTGTGCTGGGGCAGTGCTGGGCGCTGGGCCGGGGCAGTGCCGGGCGCTGTGCCGGGCGCTGTGCTGGGGCAGTGCTGGGGCAGTGCTGGGGTGATCACTCGACTGCTGAAGGCTGAAAATTTTTCCAAGCCTTCTACATCAACTTCTTCTCCTTCACTAGACTCTCCTTCCAATTCTTCAACAAGCGGTTCCTCCTCGTCGTCCGTCACGACTTCTCCCTCTCTAAGCACCATGGTTCGGGTGTTAGGGCATTCCCTTGCCATGTGACCCCTACCTTGACATTTAAAACACACAATGGCACTTGGCCGGGCGTTAGTAGTAGGGATTTTTGAACCAAGATTAGGGTTTACCCGTGATGCCGACCCTTGGTTAGGGTTTAGTCTCGATCCGGCGCTCCGGCTAGGGTTTGGCCGGTATGGGGTGTGGCCGGCGCTTCGGTCTCCTCTCACCGGGGCACTGATCGGTGGCGGCGGGGTAGTCCTTCTTCCAAGGCCGTTCTTCAGCTCCTTCTCAACCCTAGTGGCCACGTGGATCAAGTCATCATAGTCAGCAAAGTTGAGAATGTTGACTTGGTGTAGAATCTCTCTTTGCAACCCTCCGGTGAAACGGGCTATCTTGGCATCTTCATCCTCACTTAGATCAAGCCGTGCAACCAGGATCTCCATCTCCTTGTTGTATTCCTCAACCGTCATGTTCCCTTGCTTCAAGGATCGAAGCTTGGTGTGCAAGTCCCGGTTGTAGCTACTCGGCACAAACTTCCTCCTCATCTTTCTTTTAAGACTCCTCCAAGTAAGGACGGGGTCCTCCTCTCCTTTCCTGATCAGATTCCTGAGTTGGGACCACCACAAGGCAGCATAGTCAGTAAACTCTAGTGTGGCTAGGGTTACCTTTTTCCTCTCGGAATAGTTGTGGCACTCAAAGAAATCTTCCATGGCCCTCTCCCAATCAATGTAGTCGTCGGGATTGGTTTTGCCAGTGAATTTAGGCACGGTGAGCTTCAGGCTGCTCACATCATCATCTTCTTCCTGCTCATTCCTCCTTGGCCGCCGAGGGCCTTCTCCATTCGGGGCTCCGAACTGCTCGGCCATTCGGGCCACGTTTTCGGCTATGGCGGTCAATCGGGCATCGAACACATTGAATCTCTCATCTGCCATTGTTAGTCAAGAACAAGACCTCACAAAATCTCTCTAATGATCCTCACACACTCTTGTTCTTACCACTCGTGTATGTATATTTTTTTTTTTTTTTTAACAAGTCACTCAAATTAGGGTTTTCTTTGAAATTTTCAAAACAAAGTCAATCTCAATTCAAGTAGTTGCAAGTTTCTTCGAAGCTATGCAGTCTAAGTCTACCAATGACACTAACAAGACCTTATACCTAGGGTTTCGGATTTCTAGGGGCCAGAATCTTGAGTTAGGACGTGGGATGACAAGACATACAAATTTGGGTGTTCTACCAAGAGAGCTAGTAGTGCGGAATCTAGTAGCTAACTTATGAAAAACCCCTCTTCTTGAACTTATTCTACTACCTTGATAGTGAACGTGGCCTTGCTTTTTTTTTTCTAGGTCAATTTTTGAGACCTTTGATTTTTCTTTTCTTTTCTTTTCTTTTTCTTTTCTATGATCGGCCACAGCTTTTTCTCACAACAAACTTAAAGAAAGGTAGAAGAATAGAACAAACACAATGAAGCTATTTTTTTAGGGTTTTTCTGAAACTGAAAACAACGAAAGCATAAAGGATATGAATTCAAGTAAAAGAACCTGAAAACTAGGATAGATTGTTGGTCCAAGAGTTGAACCGCGCTCTGATACCAGCTGATGCGAACCGCTTCCTCAATGAAGGGATCGGCTTCAACACCCAAAACTATATTACCAGCTTCACGAATCCTAACTTTTGAAACCGCGGGGAATACTTGAAATCCACTAAGTATAGACTTAGGAACCCCAAGGTATTCAGTCGAATTGGTGCCACAAACAAAGGGTGATGACCTTTGATGATAAACCAAACCTTAAGCTAAGCAACAACGAGCAAAGACTTGAAGGAAAAAGAACAAAGTTCTGAAATTTCAATTGATGACGACTTAACGTGTCTTACAATGATGGCCGAGGCCTCTATTTATAGCACAAGGGTGGCCTAAGCCAACTCCAACTCTAAAAAGGTAAGACTAAAATAATCCTAAAAGATAGGCCGAAGAAAATATTAAAATACACAAAGTTGTCCGAGAGTGAAATTCTAAAACCGGCAAAATTTGAACAAAACCCTAATCCGGGCGGATTAGGGCACGCCGGGTGACCGTGTCCGGACGGGATTAGGAAAACCCTCCGGGCGCGTGTTGGACTCCGGACGCGGCTAGGAAAAGTGCCCGGAACCCGCGCGGTGGCAATTCTGTAATTACCGCAGGTTCCGGGTGACCGGGCGGTCGGGTGGCATCCTTCGGTGCTGGTGACCGGCTCGGCATCAAATGCTCCGGACCCGATGCTAGGGTTTTGGTGATGCCGGGCGGTTCTGGCTTTTGGCTGAACATTTCCTCGGACAAGTGAAGTTCCTCCCAAGTATTTTGACCTCCTGAATCTTCTGGCTTCAACTTGTCCGCCAGGTTCTGAGTGTGGAGCAGATTTAGCCGAGGCAGGGGCTGGTTGGCCGTAGCCGCCGGGGTCCGGGCAGTGTCCTTGGGAAGCCAACCTGTCTTGGCCACATATTCTCGAATCTTCTGGTCTTCTGTACGCCAGAACTCTCTCCAGATGGCTTTTGGCGTGTGCTTGACTTGAGGGATCATTGAAGAGAGGTTGGGGAAGGACTGAGACTCGGTGCTCCGTCTAGGGCTTAGGTTCTCGGCCAGTAGCATGGCCTGGAACTCTCTTCCATCTCGAGGTGTCTTCCTTCCCTGTGGGGCAGACCTGAGCTTGTTCTTGAGCTCATTTCTAGGCTTGAGAGCTTGTAGGTAGCCAGTCCTTAATTCTGGGCGCTTTTTGTATGGACCCGGAGTGCTGCCTTCTACGGGGTACCTTGGTGGGGTGTAGGTATACCTTTGTGGTCCGGGGCGGTGGAGCCGGGTCATATCACCACCCATCTTCTATGATTTGGGCACTGAGAAGCCACCGGGAAACCGCTGAGAATCGTCGGGCATGTCTAGACCGGTTGCCGGTCTCGCGGCTGGGTGAGGCGCGGTCTCTAGTTTTGAGTGGTGCGCAGGGGGTGGCCAAGGCGTTTGGGCTGGACAGGGAGTCAGGGACGAGCCGTGGCATGTCCTGGGTTGGGGCCGAGGTGATACCAGGGCCCGAATGGTGTCATGGACTGAGGCCTGAGCACGGGCTCGTGCCATGGCGCTGGTGATAACTCGTGTCATGGCCGAGCTGGGTTGAGGCCCGGAGGTCGAACCGTCACTGGATGAGGGGTTGGCTCCGTGCGGGTTTGGGGCAGTTTTGGCGCCGGCCTCGGGGCTGGGCAGCGGGTGGCCTGGTGTTGTTTCGGGGCCGTCCCGGTGTTGGTCGGGTGCTGGTCTGAGGTTAGTCGGGCGCTGGCCTGCTTCTGGTCGGGTGCTAGCTTGATGCTAACCAGGTGCTGGCCCGGGGCTAGCCTGGAAATCGGCCTCTTCTCTCTCCAGCCTCTCGATTGTGGACCTCATCTGAGCTAAAATTTGGGAGATGGTTGGTAGAGTAGCTTCCAGTAAAGCTGATTTCTTCTCTGCCATGGTTAGCAATAACAAGAACAAAGGCCTCACAAAAATCACTCTAATAAACCTCACTCTCTCTTGATTTTTACCTCTCGTGTATAAAATTTAAAGGAACACTCAAATGATATCAGAACCTGTAGGACTCAGCTCAAGTAGTTGCAAGTTTCTTCAAAGCTACCAGTTGAGGGCTTATCGGCTTGAGTGGCACTCGACAACTTGAAGTCCTAGGGTTGTTCCTCTGACCATAGGTTCCTCCTCTTGATGTTTGGTTCGGACAGTTAGGTGGTGAGGAAAATAGGGTTTTGGGTTCACTGGAAACCTTAGCAACGAAAGCTTTTGCAATTTTCTCTATCCCCTCTTCTTAAAATCGACTTATAATGAAAGGAATCTTTGGGCAAGGTGGTCTTGCTTTTTGTTTTTCTATTTTCTGCTCTTCTTTTGTAAATTTTCTTTTGATGGTACGATTGGCCACCAGCTTTTTCTTTCCCTTACAATATACTTCGAACAGAATTGAAAAGAGATGGAAGTTTCTAACAACTTTTCTAAGAATAATAAAGTAAAGATATGAACCCAAGTAGAACTTGGAAGCTGGTATAGATGGCGATCCTAGTGTTGAACCGAAAGCTCTGATACCAAGCTGATGTGAATCCTGAAGTCGGCTGTCCGAGACCCGATCACCTTTTGGTATGAACCACGGCTAAAGTCGCTCTGAGACCCGATCACCTTCTATTGACGTCAAGCTCTCTACTTGAATCTATGGAACCTAGCGGATTCGTACTAAGACCCACTAGCACACGTAGTCTAGGAACCTTAGTTTCCAGTCGAGGGCGCCACGACAGAAGGGTGAGACTTCTGTGATAAGCCTAAACCTAAGCATTGTAACAACTCGCAAAGACTTGAGGGAAAAGAACAAAGTTCAAAGGGGTTCTGAGTACAATGAAGGCCGGCGGCCTTTATTTATACTAGAGGATCCGTGAACAGGCTCACGGTATCCTATTTAGACTCAAACTCGGAAAATAATTAAATAAGGAACTAGAGTCCTATTTGGATAACTAAAAGGACTCAGAACTCCTAAATAATTGTTAATCAAATGGGAAAATCTGACTCAAACACTAAAAAGGAAAAATACTAAAAGAAACGTGCGGAAAACCCTAATCCGACAAAACCGACGGGAAACCCTAATCCGTGTTCGCGTTGGATTAGGTAACCGGGTGCGAATCCGTGCTAGGAGCGGATTCCATGTTCGCTCCGGAAGCTGATGTTGATGCCGCGTTCGTGTCCGTTCTAGATGCTGATGTCGCGTCCGCGCCGCGTCCGGATGCTGATGCTGCGTCTTCTCCAGCTCCGGTTTCCTTGTCTGCCACGGACAAGGTCTTCAATCCCTCCCTTAGTTTAGCTCCGACTTGGGTGGCGATTGTTGGAGGTTTGTCCAGGGGCCAAAAGGTATCCCAGGTCGGTGGAAAACCTCTAAAGGCCCGAGCCGTTTGTTGGCTCGGCCCAAAGCGCCTCTCTACGTCCTCCGTGCCCGGTGCTGGCGCCTGTGGCTGGCTCCACTTCGGGCCTTTTTCAAATCCCTTCAGGCCTTTTGAGCTTTTCTTGGACCAGGTCTTCAAGAAGGTCTTCAGCGGTTCTCCGAGGGCTGACCCAAGCTTGGGGCTCGTAGGATTTGGCTTGGGGCCTTGATCGAGTGCTAGACTAGACTCAGGGTCGGTGCTAGGGCTCGGCCTTAGCATCAGTGCTAGGCTTGGAGGCATCTCTTGAGCTTACTCTAGTCTCGATTTCTCAATGGATCTCTCAACTGTTAGGAGGGTGTATTCCTTCCTGGTGAGCCGGTCTGCATCCTCTTCATGTCGGTCTTTGCTCCAAGCTTTCATATAGGAATTGAGCTGGTCCTTGAAGGTCTTGGTTTGGATCCGAGTTAGGGGCAGCTCGGGCCGGGTCCAGGGAACCGGGGCCTCATCACTTCTAGTGTCAGATAATTAGGAATAATTCAGTCCTTTTAGTGATCTAATTAAGACTCTTGTTTATTTTAATAGTTTAAGAGTTAGAGTCAAAGGAGGATTCGTAGAGCCTGTTCACGAATCCTTCCCTATAAATAGAGGCCGCCGGCCACCCTTGTAGACACAACTTGAATTAATAAACCCCTGGTTCCATAGGTTTCTGCACGTTGTTAGGAGATCAGCTTGTGGTGTTCAAGGGTCGTCTACCTACGGTTGCAGCGATTCACATCAATGCTGGACCATCTGAAATGTGGTCAATCAGCTCACAATTACTAACACAACTCTTGAAATCTTCCATACTGTCCACAGAGGCAGGCTTATTAGATGCTTTAGAAGGGTCCAAAAAAAGCGTTAAAATCACCAACGACAAACCGCGGCAATACTTGTTGAGATAAACTTTCCAGCTTCGCATAAAGTCTTCTTCTCCCTTGAACGTCATTAGAAGCATAGACAAAGGTACACAAGTAAGGAGTCGGCAAATCAAGCCTGGCATGAATATATTGACTTCCAATGTCAACAATCTTAAGAGGAACATCTTTTCTCCACACAAGCCATATTTTCCCAAGGTCACTCTTAAATGCAAACTCAGCTGCCCAACCATCAAACCGGTCTTCAAATATGGAAATAGTTTTATCATGTCTAATTCTAGGTTCTAATATAGCAACTACATCTAGCTTGTAAAGTCTAATGAAATTAGAAAGAGTAGTATACTTACTAAACTTATTAAATCCTCTAGTATTCCAAGTAAAGATCCTCATCGTCTGTTGTGTTTATACTTGCGAGTTTTCACCCTAGAAAACAACCTTCTGCTGACTGCTGCTACTTACCATTCCTACCAACCTGGGCAGCCTTATAAGTATGTTTAGGCTCTTCCAACTCATCATCACTCTCAATGACAACTTCATTCTCAGAGCAGCTGTGAACTTCACCTTCTTTCACTGAATCCATCTCAGGTATAGGCCTACTTAGCACGCTAAACTGACCAGGTGACCCCTTTGCTTTATACAAAGCTTTGGGGTCATTACCTGATCCCCCTCCTACTCCCTATGAAGCATTACTAACAGCTGGTGAATCTGTCCCTCTTACCAGAGACGCAGAATCATTGCCAGAGTCAGCAACATTCACAGTATTAACGTTGAGCTAGGTTTGTACTTGTGCACTGTCTTTATCACTTTCCTGGGAAACTGCCAATAAAGCTTTCTCCAGGTTCTTCTTACGATTCTTCCATCTCTTCTTTGTTTTAAAAATATTACTTAGTTTATGTTTTAATTAAAATATTTATTAATTGCAAGATCAATTATAAAAATGCGCATGTAATGTAAACCATTAGATTAGACTAAACAAATGAAAGGAAGAGATTAGTGTTCACACCATGAAAACCATGAACAAAGAGAATATTCTAACAGCAAATTTCTTTCTTACCGACTTGTATCCAGTTTTTGAACAATTAATCGTTTAGTTGACATTTCCACAACATTTTTAAAGATTTTTAAAACATGTTAATATGAAACACATTACTAAACGCGAGGTAATTTTAATCCAGTTTATATCCTGGAAATTCTTCCTAATCATGTTGTGAATTGGTTATTCTCAAATGAAGAGTAAAGAGAAAGTACAACATCTAGCTAAATGTTAATATGCACACTTTTTTTTTTTTTTTTTTTGAGGAGAAAGAAGGAGAGATAAGACATTATTCATCTGAGACAGATGGGTCATTAGCTAGCTACTGACATTAGGAGTAGTAGAACAACTGCTGCTGCTAAACCACTTTTCTGTTACTGATATTGGCGAAGATGGTAGCTTCTTCAGAGCACAATCGAATGTTGGTGATGTTGAAGACAACAATGTTGTGATATTTAATTCTTTGATAGAATCATTTTCTTTCTCGTCATCCTCTTTATCGACACTCCCATCGTTAATCTGCTTCAGTTCCTCCAAAACCTTATCCATGGTGGGTCGCATCTCTTTATCCTGTTGCAGACACTGAAAAGCCAATACAGCAACTTCGATTGCCATTCTTTTCACCTCTGCATCTGAATTGTAACCAAGGCAAGGATCGATTAACTCCTCGAATTTACACTTTTGAATCCTATCGACTGCAAGGATAGCTAGATTGATCTCGTCTCTGTTCCTGGAAATGTCAACAGCGGGCATTGATGATATCAGCTCGATTAGGACAACTCCGAAACTGTACACATCACTCTTGTTAGTTAGCTGGTAACACCGGTGGTAATCTGGGTCCACATAGCCTAGAGTTCCTTGCGGGGCAGTTGAGACATGGGTTACATCATCTGGGAACAACCTTGAGAGCCCAAAGTCTGCTACTTTGACGCTGAAATTGTCGTCTAGGAGAATGTTGGTGGTTTTGACATCACGGTGTATGATATCAGATGCATGAAGGTAAGCCAATGCACTGGCTGTCTCTATTGCAATGCTCATTCGGGCAGGCCACATTAATGGAGAAGAAAGTGCCCGGTCCCCATGGAGATGGTCAGCCACGGTTCCATTGGCGATGAACTCATAAACAAGCAAGAGCTCGCGGCTATGGCGTGAAGTGCATCCATAGAGTGACACAAGGTTCTTGTGGCGAAAGCGAGAGAGTATCTCTACCTCATTCATGAACTGCTGAACTCTTTTGTAGTTGTGCTCGTAAAGCCGCTTAACTGCAACTTCCCTTCCATCTCGGAGCTTACCTATAGTTAAAAGGATGGAAAGAAACTCTGATGAATCTCTTTCAGATGTGAGAATGATAAAATAAATCAGTCTGGTTTTCAGTAAGGCTAAAACAAACTTGCACATATAGATGCCTTTCTTGATATCTATCTATCAGTCTTACCATAGTATACTGTCCCAAAGCCTCCATCTCCGAGTTCCTTGTCAGCATCAAAATTGTTGGTGGCCTGTTCAAGTTCACCATACGTGAAGATGGGAATGCCGAAACAAGCCTTTGCATCTTCTTCTACATCGCCATTATTGAAATAGGGGTTGGATGAAGCAAAGCTTGAAGAAGGAGGATGCTTTCTTTTGCGGTGACGCCAATAAACACAGGCCAGCAGCAAAATCATCAATGCAGCTGGGACTCCAATGCCTAGACCTGAGGTTTACCTTAGTTTGTGAGTAAACATTGTAGGAAGAGAAGAGAGATCCAAATAAACAGACCCACTAAATTAATTACCTAATCCAAGCTTCAACATAGTTTTACCATTTCCTGCAAAAGAAGAATCCAAATTATGTGTTAATTTCCCCAAACAAAAAGCAGCAAGCAATCAGAGACAAAAATGAAGATGCATACCACCGCGGTTGGAATAAATGGATGAATCATAGTTAAGGCAGTTGGTGGGGTGGGAAGTTCCATCAGGGCAGTAACAGGAGCTATTCCCATTTTCAAACCCACACCTTCCTCCACTGATTTGGCAGTCAGCACAGTGGTATCCCGCTAATCCAACCCACTTGAGCCTAAACCCATCTCTCAGCAGCTTCCGGTAATCCACATCCTTTAACGACGCACTCAACTCTTTTTTCTCTGCAAACTGAACAGGAGCCGCCACAACAGCTCGACACAAAGATCGGTTCCAATTAAAATCCTCATCCAATGGATTCAACAACACGTAAGTTGTATTACCACTCCCCTGAGCCGACGAATTGCAGGGAAGAAGCTGGGGTGCTCTACCGGGAACCTGGAAGGAGGAAGTGTTGCAGCCGTAGAAGAAGTAGACGTCGGCGTGGTAGGGGCTGAACTCGACGGATGAGCGATCGAAGGAGTAGTTCTGGTGAGGAGTCGGGCAGACTGAAGCGTTGTCGGCGAAGAACTGCTGGTTGACGAGTCGGAAGGTCTGGTTGAGGTAAGCGATGTCCTGGATGACGTAGTCTGCAGCTGAGGTTTTGTAGATAGGGTTGTCGGATTGGCAGCGGATACCGAAGCCTCGGAGGCCGCAGTAATCGGTTTTGTTGCCAAGGATGTAGAAAGGGTAGGTTATGTTGGGACCATTGCCGCAGGTTTTGGGTTTGCAGGAATCGAATCTAGTCCTAGTCGGTTGTTCAGATTCAACGGCGGAGTAAATAGCAAAAAGGTAGCAAATCAAGAGCAAGAGCGGCGGCGGAGGAGGCATGTTTGGTGATATAAACTGGTCGGTAGGAAGAAATTGGGTAATGAAAGAAAGGGGAGATGAAGCAGAGTGGGAAAGAGAAGATGATGGTGATGATGATGATGGATGGGCATGGCTGTCTGGCTGGCTGGCTGGTTGCTAGTGCTAAAGGATGGATGGCTTTCGGTATTCGAATCATTGGAGTTTTTTTTTGACTTTGAACAGACTCTACACCTTTCAACTATTGAGACCAAAACACGGGCTTAATATCCATTTTGGTCATCAACAAATAAGGTTTCTAACAGTATAGTCATCAACCTTTAAAAAATAATTAAAATGTCATTAACTTATTGCAATGGTAACAATTTAGTAATTTCATCAACTCGCTATCCAAAAAATATATTTTCTACCGTTAGGACACCGTTAGGAACAGTTCCTCTTTTATTGTTTCGGAATAGTTCCTCTTTTATTTACCAGCAATTAGTTTTTAAGGAGATTATGATGACACTTTTTGTGGAGATTATACCGACGCCGTTCCATATCGATGTGGCTACAAATCCATAATGGCGTTTTAGAACAATATTATAATCGATTAAAACTCGTTCATAATAGGAGAAACAGAAACACAACCATACATCAAGTTTCAATCACCTAAAATGAAACCATATTAAGAACAATCATACACTAGGTTCCAAAAAACCCAAACTAGGAACAACTTTCCTTGTAAAAAAACAAAGAACATTAGTTGAACCTTGTTCCTAATTGGGGATTCAGAACATAACCCAAAAGAAGAAGATGATGAAGATGAAAACTTCGTTCCTAATTAGGAAATTGGAACACCTTGTTCCTAATGGAGAAACCGAAACATGCTTTATCAGATCCTCCACCTGATCTGAAATTCGGTCAGATCCTCCACCGCCTTCATCTTCGGTCAAATTCTCTCAAGATTCGTGATGGTGCGGCGACGACGGGTATGTGTTGTAACATCCCCGCCCAACTGGACGATTTAGAACTCGAGGTCGGGTGATCGAGGCATTAGAGTCAATGTCTCTGCGGTCCCATCGAAGTTCAGAACGTTCATGGTTAAGTCGGGTTGAAGTTACAAATAAGCATGTTGTACAACGAAGAACACACGCCGTGTAGTTCAAACTACATGTGTATCATGGTACACACTGTGTCTGTAAGATACACAGTCTACTTTAATTTCCAGAAAGGCTCGTCGGATTGGCAGTAGAAATCACACGGTTGTGTGTCTGTACAACACGCCGTGTTTCTTCATGAAACCGCCGTGTTTCTTCATGAAACACATCGTGTTTCTTCATGAAACACGCCGTGTTTCTTCATGAAACACGCTGTGTGTTGTGACTTGCATATAAAAAGATGGATTTTGATGGGTTTTAGCAACTTCCATCTCGTGCTCTTTTGACGAAAAATCCTTTGATGAACCAATTGCTGTCAAACTTTGAAGGTTGATTTCGGGAGCTACAGGAGTCTGATTGAGGATCCGTTTTCTCCAGTGCGTTCCTAATGATGAGAGAAAGAGATTGCATTCCTCGCATTCTAGAGTTTTAAAGCGGAGCACTATCAGTGAGGAAAAGGGGAAAGCTACGAATTTGGAGAAAGGGGATTTTGTTCGTTGGAGTTCTAGAAGGCTATCAGAGCCTCGTCTTCGACATAGGCTTGCTGTCAAATAAAATTCCCTTCCTTGACACCATCAAGGTAGGATCTCAGCCATTGATTTATTTTTTCAGATCTAATGGTTTAAATTAAAAGGGTAAAAGGGTCATTTCACCATTTAATTTAATTTCTTTTTTAGTTTTTTTAATTAAATTCAAACAGCCAATTACCGAAACTCCGGTGACCGGAGCTCCCGATGACTCTCTCCGATGAATTTTCCAGACGATCGGAGCTCCGATTTCGAAAATTTTTTTGGCCACCGAACCACCGTCGTCGGGCCTATTTTTCTGGAAATTTTTTTTCGATGACGCTTCGTACTCGTTTTTAATATGTGTACACATTTTTTGTACATGTGTATGTACATAAACTGTGTATGCACATAAACTGTGTACGTGCACATTTTTGTACATAAATTGTGTACTCAGTTGCAAAGATTTTCCGGACACGTGTTATACATGTGTACACGTTTCTATACACGTGTTACACGTTTTATACACGCACACGTTTACGTACTTACATTTTTGTATACATGTACACTTATCTTGTACACATGTGTACACGTGCACATACTCGTTTGTACACGTGCACACACTCTTTGTACACGCGCACACACTCTTTGTACATGTGTACGTACATATTTATATACGTGCACGTACTCACTGTACACGTGTACACAGTATCTTACATTTATTTATGTACACGTGTACACACATTTGTTTATATATCAATGTACACATATTTCGTACTCGTGTGCACATTTTTTGTACAAACCATGTGCATACTATTAATAAGATTATTTTATTGTTATATTTTTTGTACAAACCATGTGCATACTATTAATAAGATTATTTATTATTATATAATATCAATAAGTGCTCAGCAGCGTAGTGGTAGGAGTTTAACATTTCACAAAAGAGGTGATGATTTCGAATCATAGCAACAATACAAGATTTTTAAAATATGAATTATTTTATTGAGGTCGGC
This sequence comes from Linum lewisii, assembly GCA_034768395.1. NCBI lineage: Eukaryota > Viridiplantae > Streptophyta > Magnoliopsida > Malpighiales > Linaceae > Linum > Linum lewisii. The sequence goes on along the minus strand of CM068303.1, from coordinate 22,624,603 downwards.
GGAGGACCGGCGGCCGGCGGAGAGGTCCGGTGAAGGCGGAACGGCGGCGGACGGCGGAGGAGGTCCGGCGACGGAGGACCGACGGCCGGCGGAGGAGGTCCGGCGACGGCCGGCGGAGGAGGTTCGGCGACGCCGTGGCGGGACGCGGCGACGGCGGCGGAGGAGGTCCGGCCACGACCAGCGCGGATCGCGAGGACGGCCGGCGGAGGGACTGGCGACGGCGGACGGGACGACCGGCGGAGGACGTCGCGACGGCCGTGGCTGACCGGCGGAGGACGTCCGGCGACGGCCGGCGGCTGACCGCGCGACGTCTAACTGCGGCGGCAAAAGGTGTGAACAACACTTTTTTAAAATACCGAAACTGCCCTTGTTTGATGGATCAAGAAAGTTAGTTTCCTTGATCCCAAGCCGCACTCCTCGTCTTCTATTCCTGGTGAGGGCTTAGCGTCGATAGGACACTATGAGTAACACGAGGAGTTGAAACTCGAATTAGATTGAAGTTAGGTTTTGCATGAACCTATTAGAGTAAAATTGAATAACTGTCTTGTGATTGTTGTATGATGATTGTATTGTTTGATGTGTGATATGGGGATTGGGATGAAAGATGATGTCTAATAAATTAGATTTAGAAATGTGAGATAGGATGGGATGAGATGAGCTGAAATTTCTGTATATGAATCTATCATTGCCAGTTGTGATTGCAGGAGGATGGTCCTGCTTGTGAAGGGAATGACTCACCTGCCAACCCTGGCCTGATGGAATTTATTAAATAGCCAAAAATTGGTACAAAGTTTGAAGTAAAGTAGGAAACTAAATCTAAGGGATAAACTCTACAACTATACAAGGAAACAAATATCAAAAAGAAAGGAAAGAGATAATAACAAGAAATAAACAAAATTAATTCGTATCTTCATTACCCTCCCCGCAAGCCAAAGGGCATCTGAACTTTGAGCTTGGATCGTAAGGCATCAAACCGAGTCGTGGATAGCGGCTTTGTGAGAGCATCGACAATCTGATCTTTGGACGAGATGTAGGCAACACGTAAGGAACGATCTGCCACGCGTTCCCGAACGAAGTGGAAGTCGATCTCTAGGTGCTTGGAGCGAGAATGGAACACTGGATTCGCGGAAATATATGTCGCACTTATGTTGTCCACCATAGGGTAGGAGCTCTATCGAGTGGATGGTCGATTTCTTTGAGAACGGATGTTAGCCATGTGATCTCCGAGGGGACTGTGGCTAAGGCCCTATACTCGGCCTCTGTCGATGACCTTGATACTATGCGTTGTTTACGGATCGACCAGGAAATAATGTTGGGTACATAGTACGTTACATAGCCACTAGTGGAGCATCGATCAGTAGCGTTGATGAGCTGCAGAACAGTGATCAAATACTACCAAGCTGTGAAGCTAGGGTAGATCATATTCCACGGGGTTTCTTCCAATTGACTACTCAAAGGAGCTGGCAATTTATTCAAGTTAAAACACTTTGTGCGTGGTGTGAGTTCCACGACTTCTAGACTAAGATGCAAGAAAACTAAAATGAAATTAAAAGACAGAATGAATTGATGGTTCAGACAGACGACAGACAAGCTTAGATTTCGAATCCCCCTTTGTTCACCAGAGCATTGGCAATCAACAGATCAGCGGTTTTCAATTCTCATTCAATCAATTTCTATACACCACCATAACTCCTGACCTTTAGGTTTAAGACTGGCGAACGTTCGCTCTATCCGATCTAACTACCAAGATTAATTAGCTGTCCGGGTACGGTCGCCTCTTCCAACGACTTAACTAACTGGTGCAATTACTAACGATTTATGAGTTACTCTTGAAGCGGATTAACCCTAACCGGTTCCTACGAAAGGCACGCTCCAATTATAAGGTTAACTGGTTGAATTGATGTTATAAAGTGAGGCGAGCGTTCCTTCTATCCTCAGCTTAACAAGAATTTAATCTAGATGATCAAGAAAGACAAGTTTTAATGTTTTAAAGCAGGGAAGCTGTCTGGCGACAAACCCTAACCAACACAAACCTAATCTAGGCGATCAATCAGAGAAGAAACATAAACAATGAAGAACAAAACAACCATGCAAAGAGAAACTGATTGAACTTCGAATCTAATTACCGCTGATCCGTGACCGCTTTAAAGCCCTGGGTCACTTAGGGTTCATCTAATCTAAGCTCTACAAGTTTAGCTACTCATATCTGACAAACAAGAATCAAAGACGACAGAAGGATTCATCTTGTACAAAGGAAGAACAGAAAAGGATCTGAAAAAACCTAATTTCGGATGATCCGTGAAGCTTCGATCTTGAGAATCTTCAATTCCTAGCTCCGAGCATCTTCCGGGATGGATTGACGGCGTCACGATCTCTCCGATAGCTCCGGAATACTCTCTCAACTCTCCTCAAGTCGTGGCTGATCTCTCTAGGTTGTATGTTAACAAATCTGGCTTCGAAAAGTCTATTAATACCCCCGAAAACCCTTTCCTTGTTGGAAAAGCTGAAAATTTCCCGTCTGGGGAGCTTACACGGCGTGTAAGCTCACAATGTATTTAGCTTACACGGCGTGTAAGCTCCAAAACGCAGCGTTTTGAGCTAGGCAGACTTCCAACTTGTTTTGATCATTCCCGCTCCGTTTGAACTCCGATTTGGTGTCCGTTTGAAGCGTTGGACTCGTGAGAGAGTCCTCTATAATGTGGTAACCTGAGGCTCAACATAAAAGCTCACAAAAAGGGTAAAAATAGCCGCGAAATAGACAATGTACGCACTATGAGCCGATAATCACAAAGTTACGACAAATGCACCAAATACTCATCAAAATGGGTATGAAATGTTGCTTAAATGGGGCTGATAATCACGTCAAATTGAGTGTCATCAAGCGTCACTTCCCCAATCGGCATCCGAAAAACCTAGGAGGGATGGTGTATTGGCCGATCGTATGATGATGCCCAACTTAGCCATCCCTCGTAGATACCGCATAGTTCGTTTGAGTGAGCCCCAATGCGTATCCGTTGGAGCATGCATATATTGGGATAGCCTTGTCATGGCATACGCCAAGTCGGGCCTTGTCATGGAGGGATACTTAATGACACTCGATTTGAAGTGATTATCAGCCTCATTTAAGTGACATTTCATTGCTTGAAACATAGTTTTTTAGGTGTTTTCACTCAATTGCTCTATTTCCTACCAATTTGGTTACTTTGGCCTTTTTCGGGTCTTTTTTATGTGTTTTCTAGTGTTCTATGAGTACACATGTTTTTTCCTTCAAATGACGTAGCCTCGGACGTGTTTTGGGAAGCAATGAAGTCTCAAGGAATGACCCGTGATCGATCCAGAATCAAATCGATTAAAGAGAAGCAAAAATCCCATGCCCAGCACTAAGATTCTCGGCGAGAACATTCAAAGTTCTCGCCGAGAACTTATGAAGAAACCCAAGCAGATGTGTCGTGGAAGATACAGAAGGCATTTGCACTGAAGTTCTCACCGAGAACTTCCACAGTTCTCGCTGAAAACTATTGAATAATTACAAGGAGAATTCTCATCGAGGGAACAAACTGATTTACACAGCAATTCTCGGCGAGAACTTTCTTCTTTTCCGGTCGAGAATTGGAAACTAAACCCTATTTAAACAGCAGGCAGCAGCATCATTGAGAAAGACGATCATACCATTAGTCGCCAGATGAAACAACAATACAATTAGACTTTTACAGTCGCCACGACTAGAGAGTTGATAGATAGAGTTGAGAGCATCCTCGGAATTTCTGGAGAGATCGTGACGCCGTCTTTCTTCCTCGGAGTGCTCGGAGCTAAGATTCTCGAGATTGAAGCTTCACGGATTCGTCAAATTAGGTTTTACAGTTCTTCTCTATTCTTCCTAACTGAGATGTATTCCTTGATTGTTTTTTATTCTCTTGTACTGAATACGAGTAGCTAAACTCGTAGAGCTTAGATTAGATGAACCCTAAGTGACACGGGGCTTTAAAGTGGTCACAGATCGGTGGTAATTAGATATTGATTCAGACAGTTTCTCTTGCATGATTGTTTGATCTTCGTTTCCCACGTTTCTTGTATACTTGACGCCTAGATTAGATTCGTGTTAAGATAAGGTTAGTCGCTAGACGTTAGTCGCCAGACGACCGCCTTACTTTGGAACTCAAATCAATCAATTAACCTAATCAATGGAGTGTGCCTTTGGTAGGAACCATTTAGGGTTGATCCGCTACTAGAGTAACTCATTGTTCTTAATCAATTTCACCAGTTAGTTTTCCGTCCCAGAAGTGAATGCACTGACGGTTAATTAATCTTGGTAGTTAGATCGGATAGAGCGAACGTTCGCCGAACTTATACGTAAGGGTAAGGAGTTATGGTGGTGTCTAAGAACTGAATGAATTAGGATTGAAAACCGCTGGTCTTGTGATTTCCAATGCTCTGGTGAACTTAGGGGGATTCGACTCTAAGCTTGTCTATCTTCTCGTTAGTCAATCCTTTAATCTTTCTGTCTTTTATTTTCCTTTGTTTATTAGATTAGAAGTCGTGGAACTCACACCACGCACAACGTGTTTAAACATGAGTAATTTGCCAGCTTCTTTGAGTAGTCAATTAGAGGAAACCTCGAGAGATTCGATCTAGTCTACTTCTGTTAGGCTAGTTATTTGACCACACGCGAAATCGTGTTCATCAAATTGGCATCGTTGCTAGGGAGTTTTATATTCTCGGCGAGAATGTGTGTCTTCTCTCGTCAGTTTTCTGATTTTTTCAAATAAGTTATCGCCGAGAACTTTGAAAGTTCTCGCGAGATGTTTAGTCTGTTTAAGTCACTCTTCTCATCGAGTATTTTCAGTTTGTTTTCAAAGAAGTCTTCGCCGAGAACTTCCAAAATTCTCGGCAAGAACTTTAGTTCTGTAAAAAAAAAAAGAGTCAAAATATTTTCAAAAATTTCCCCTAACCTTCTTTGTTACAAGTTTTATTCTATGTGGATTCGGGACACTTGTCCCGGTTTCCTTTTGATTTTTTGTTGTTTTTGTTTTGTATGACCTTTTGAAGCTACTTCACTCTACTCCGAACGCTCCGTTTTCATCCCTTACATCGACCATCTCGTTCCAGGTTCTCCGATAATCTCTCTACTCTAGTTTAGTCATGTGAGGACACAAAACGGTTTAAGTGTGGGGTAGGATGCTAGAGAACTTTGCATGATCTTGATTTTCTGTGATTCAGTGGTTCATTTTTAAATCCTCTAGCATAGGATTACTCAGTTCTTGACTTTTGATGTTAAATTGACTTCAATTTTTCACAATGACGTTTAGACTGTTCCACTTAGAACCTGTAACTAGTGTGTCGACACTGATATTAAATGAGTCTAGATTAGAACAAATAATAAATCACTCTTGTAGTTGAAACTTGAATTAATTGAATTGATTGGCTTGCTAATAACAAAGCTCAATAACACCGTTCTAAGATGACAATGCCAGATTTTTTTACCCATATTGATCATCTGTGATTGTGGCTTAAGATTAGATGGAAATCCAATTCGAAATCTTATGTAAAAAGTTATAACTAGCTAGGATCAAGTGGCTAAATTGTTAACGTGCAAGTAACTGAGTTGTGAAATTAGAAAAGTTCAATGTTCAAATTTATTTTGAGTTCTTTAAGTGCTGAAAACAAAGCTAGGCAAGCCCGACACCTAAGTGAAGTGTTCGGGTTGAGCACTAGCACAGGCACAAATACTGTGAGCTAGGCAGGTTCAACACCTAAGTGAAGTGTTCAGATCGAGCACTAGTATGCAGTAAATAAGTGGAGAAGTTTAAATCTTGAAAGAAAATTGTTGTTTAAATCGGTCCTAACTAGAACATGTAACGTACAGATCTAGAAGCGGATGAAGTTGAGTCGATAGCCACGTCACATCCACTACCTCCATCTAAACCGCATCATAGCCTAAGCTTAAAGCCTTTTGATTAGGATTGGTGTTGTCGTAGCTGGGTAATTATGATTAATTGTTTTTGCAAGAGACGAGCTTTAATAAAACTACTACTTGAAGTGTGCAGAAAACAGTGAGATCAAAACTTGTTTGGTTGATTTTCTTGTATGTGTAGGTCAGTTTTTCTATGTGGAACAGTCTAAACCAAATTGTTAGAAATTGAATCTCAATTTAATCTATCTTGTCATATGTGAACTTGAGTGTGTTCTAATTCAGTTTGCTTGAGGACAAGCAAAAGCTTAAGTGTGGGGTGTTTTGATGACACTCGATTTGACGTGATTATCAGCCTCATTTAAGCGACATTTCATTGCTTGAAACATGGTTTTTAGGGTAGTTTAGGGTATTTTCACTCAATTGCTCTATTTCCTACCGATTTGGTTACTTTGCCCCTTTTCGGGTCTTTATGATGTGTTTTCACTTTTTTGTACACTTCGTGAATATATTTAGCCATGTATTTCCTCTTTTAAATTTTTTGGTGAATTGAACTCTTCATTGGAGACAATTTCAAACAAAATATCGGAAGAGAATTTCAAACTAAATTTACACAATTTTGCTTTTGCTTTTACTTTTATACGCTAGCATTGGAGTTGGTCTTATAACTCCTTACTCCGATTACCAGGAAGCTACTAGCCGATTCTTTCTTTAGAATTATCCAAATTTAAGTAGAAATTTGAGATTTTGGCTATTTTATCCAAATTTACCTGATAAGAGTCGAGGTCTGAAAGGCTAAAAGTAAAACCAATCTGGCTATAAATAGTTCACCTTATTACGAATTTCTTAGAGAAAGAATTGTTTTCCTCACATCTAGCCTACAATTTGCAGCCTCACTTAAAAGGGAAAGAAAAGAAGAAGAAAAAGACAATAAATAGAACAAAAGCATGTTCCCAAATGAAAACAAAGATAGCAAAACAAAACTTTCTCAAGTCCTATTCTTCTTCCTTCAGCAATCTCCAGAAACACAAGGGTGGCAAGAATCTTCTACCTCACGTCAGTCTCACCATTTACTTGTGCTGTTGATGTATATCAAGGTCCGGAGCAATTTGATTGCAGCGCTCATCAACGGCCGCCACCACGGCCACCTCCAGCCTTACGGGCTTGATTAGCACCTTCATCCTCCTCGTCTGACTGTACATCTCCATACACCCACATACCCCTCCTTCCTGAACGTGCTTCATCCTGGAACTTCTCCAGGTTATCAAGGGCAACTTGTCTCTCCTTTGAATCCCAATTCCTCCTTTTCTCTATCCTCGCAAGTCCTTCCTGTTAAATTCCATCAAATAATCCTAAATTAGCTAAAACAGCAGAATGCACAAACTCGAATGTTATGTTTAGTGCCAGAAATGTTGACAACTAATCATAATAAATGAATCAACTTTTTACTTGCCTGAACAAGGGCAGCATTTACACTGATCTCAGCATCCACAGCCACCAGGGTTACGATAAGTATTGGACCTGTACCCTGTCCTTTGACTTTGCCCCCTGAAAGATCCTTATCCTCAATTTTTGCCCTAAACTCTTTCAAACTGCTCAGCGTGTTTGCGCTCAAGAAATCAGCTGCCTCTGGGCCACAGTCCTCATCCCAGTCAGGGACTTTAATATATGCAAGGCTGCATAGCTGCGCAAGCCCAGGTGCTGTAGATACACTAGGATCAACAGGCCGCAAATGTGCATATGGAACCTCTTCCTGATTCCCATAATCAATGTAGAACACCTCAAACTTATCCTTCACCGATTGGACTGCTCCCCGCGGTCCATTCACAATCTTCACAGAGAAAATCAACGTCACATTTATTAGTGAATGATCAACAGCCACACATGCACACTTAATGACTTTAGCTAAGAGAAACCAGAGTATGCTTCTCCAGATGACAACAATATAGAAGAAAGCAATAGTAGCTTGATTCTTACAATAGCTCGATTCCATGAATTGTCTGCACTAAACTGAGCAAGCACCATATCACCCTTCTTAGGATTAAAAGCACCAAGAATAGGAGCCTCCTGTAGATTGAGGGATGCAAGCTGTTGCTGAATGGACGCTACTCTCTGATCTCCAACTGTCTGGATGTACAACTTACCGCCTCCCAAGACTTCGGTAACCACTACCTACAAATAGCATTAACTAAACAGTTGTACACTGCTTTTGGGGGGAAAAAAAAATAGAGCACATTTCCCAGGAATAACTGAACTACCTTCAGTACTTCTTTCTGCTTGCCATCCATGGTTGGTGCACCATTAGAGACCTCTTCTCCTTCAACATAATTCTCCCATATCTGACAACAGGAGTGCAGGAAATTTACAACCACAATCGGGCAGCATATGTAGCAAAATCGAGTATGCCACCAAAATCCAAACACATTCCAGCAGGACAAGTACATTCATTAAACTGAACACTATATAATTGATTCTTACTTTCAATTTCTGTCTTTTGGCAGATTGCTCGGCCCTCTCAAGTAGATGTACATCAGGTATGCTGTCATTACCAAAGGCTTTCTGTAGCTTAGCAAGGCCAGCTTCCAAAAGAACAGTTGCCATGTTAGTCCTCGACTCCCACAAGGATCCTAAGAAAGTTCCATTTCTATCGACAGTCTCCACTTCAATCTGTGTGATGACGAAAAAGAATTTTAACTAAACAGAACGAATGAAGTGACAAGATGAGCAGACGGACAAGGACTGGAAATGATTATTGTACCTCTACTTCTCTCTGCATTATTCGTCGTCTCATCACCGCTATTGCTTCATCTGCATAAAGTTCATTACGACCAGGGCATCTAACGCCGGAGAAAGAGAAGACAATGGTGCAAGTTTCCTTTGGAATCAACAGCTTGAAACGATGGCCACTCAGCACATACTCCACTACAGCTGCTATCCTTCGACCACGTTGCAGGAAGGGCAAGAAATCTTTAGCTTTTTTCTTGGCTGATACCTGAAAAAAGCATATCAAAATAATAAGATGCACCACTATTAAAAATAATGAATCGAACATAACTGCAATACTCCTAACTGTAGTAAGGTCTGTTATGTGCATGACTGGAGGCTCCTTCTTAGAATGCAACCCTTTCTTACTGCTAGTGGCCCGTAATTCAGCAGCAAGGAGGGCATCATAAAAGTTTGATCTCTCCTCAAAGTCTTTATGATTGGCAACACGACCAAGGCCACGAGAAAGAATCAACTCTGCCACATTGACACCACCTTGCTGACCTGCAGCACTTGGTGGTACTCCTGATGCTTCGTCACCATCACCCTTGGTATCAGACGAGAGAAAAACTGTTCCAAATTCCATCACTCTAGCCTCCACAGGACCAGTAGCACCTGAAGGTGCATCAGTCCTCCGAGCATACTCCATCTGCACATTAACCTGAAATGTACTAGTCAGATATGATATGTATTTCCTGAACAGCCATAAAATAGTGAGTAATCATTACAGTTTCTTACCTGTTTGCCAAGTAATCGTGTTCTCAGAAACTCCTTCACTTCCCGAGCATATGGCTCAGGCTTACGAGTTATCATGGATTCCCTGGCTTCTCGGTCAGGAAGTTCAGGCTTACGAGTTGCGGTGGATTCCTTGGCTTCTCGGTCAGGCAGATCAGGTTTTTCACGAGGACCCACCATTTTTGGACATTTGATACTTGAAAGATAGACTCGCCTTTCAGCCAATGGACTTCCTAAAGGTACTGAATCATCAGCTACGATGATGCAATCACCACTAACAATCTCCACAACCTATAGACAAAGATGAACAAACTAATCAATTCGATACATTGACAAACAACCAATGCAAAACTCAGTTATAGATGAAACCAAACACTACACTACCTTTCCCGTGAATTTCTGGTCATGAATTGCTTTTGAATTGGAAGTGGGTGGAACATAATTTGTGAACATCCTCAAGCGACTTTTCTTTGATTGAAGCTCTGCAGCCTTCAGCTTGCGCCTGGCATCTTCTTCGAGATTTCTAGCACTCCATTCAACATATTTAGCTAAACCCTGGATGAATATAAAATTTTGAAGGTCATTCATTTTGACATTAACTTCCTTCAATCTACACCATCAAATACGAAGAAGAAGAGTGTACTAAGCTGCATTCAGTAGTCAGAGGAAGAAGTAGAGTAACCATAACAGCAAACATGTGGTTTAGAAGAACAGTAACCAGGATTTCACTGACAGTAATTCATTGTCTTGAACAAAAACTGAGAAATAGATAGCCATCTTACATTTTCCAGAAGCTCTAATCCTAAATCCTTAGCTGTGTCCCCATCAGGATAATACACCGACCCAATTAAATTGCTATACTTGTCACAAGCCTCGACAACAAAACGAACCTGTGAAACCAAACAGAAAGTATAATAAGAAAACATGCGCCAAGATTACAATGGTATACAGCAGTCAACTTACATCTCGGTTCAAAACACGAAGCTCTGTAAAATGCTTGGCATCAACAGCAAATGGGTCAGGAGCCACTTCAGAAGCTTTTGTGGGGACTAGAAGTTTTTCTGCTAAATTCAAAGGAGCCTGCGGCTTAGAAGTATCTCCATTAGGCTCATTGGATGTCGTCTCTGTTACTTTGAAAGTTTCAACTGGCGCTCTTCTACCCACTGAAGGGGACTAGTTTGGACCAGAAAAATGAAGATAAATTAAGAACGATAGACTGATAAACAAGTCTTGGAACAAAAAGTAGACGAATAATAATGATAGTTGCATAGAATATGTACCTGGACTCCCGCAACAAAGACTTGAACAAACTGAAAATCTGGAAGCAAATAGACACGGATAGTACTGCCATCACGAACTTGCTCCACAATACATTCTATAGGGCTTCCTTTGTTTGCAGATACAAAGTCATTGGCATTGAAGTTACTGGGGTCTCCAATTGCAGAAGGGGGGAGATATCTGATAGACGCCTCAGCAGCATCAGAATTCTACAGTCGAAACAAATTACAAGTTCAATTTCTCCATGACAAGACATATCTGAACAGCAAGACAGACAAGCAAGCATAAGAATTCCTAAACGCACTTTTTTGCTGACAATTTCCTGTTGCAATTGAATGAACAATTGAAAAAAAAATTAAACTATTTACGACTCTTTGAATCATGACCTGATACAAGTGACACAAAGAATAAAAGCTCTTCATACTGCAGTTACTTGTCTAATTATATCCATGGACCAAACCTTATCACTAGAAAATTTTATCAACTCATACCTTCAAAACAAAATCAAAAGAATTAAATGAAGCACGGTGCAACAAACCTTGTTCCATTTACCAAGACCTTGTTCCTTAGCTTGTTCTTCAAGCTGCAGTAGTTCAGCTAGGAACGGACTAGCCTCTCCTTTCTGCGATCCCTGCTCCCTAACCTACAGAACAAAGTTCACCAGAACCAATTAATATAACAAACCAACAAAGAAACGCAAGGGACAAGTCATAAAGACATGTATATACCTTCGCCCAGCCCTGAGAAACAACAAGCGCTGCAACATTTTTGTCACCCAAGAAGACGGAACCAAATTCCCTCCCTATTGATGGCACAGCATAATCCACCTTGAAAGTTACTTCCTGTTAAGAAGAGTAAAGTCTCAAGCAACATGTGAAACAAAAAAAAAAAGACTACCTTACCTCTAAAATAAACTTTCATCCAGAACCCAGGACGGTTAACCTAGTGCAACAACAATTACCTTCCCTACGCAAAGCTTCCTAAGAAATTCTCTACTATCCCAGGCAAAAGGCTCGTCAACACCACCTCGTCGAGCCTGCCACACAACAGAAACCAAAAATAGAATCACTTCAAACTCTCATATTTCAGCAAACCCAGGGTCGTCAAATCTCCTGTGAAACTTCGCCCTCTTCTAATCCCAGGAAGAAACAAAGCTCGTCCACCTCAATCAAGCAACTGAATGATCTGGAATTCCAATTTACATCAAGCAAGTAAAAGAATTTATTGAGACAAAATTTACCAGCTTAGGCGCCATAAGAGAAGACAGAGTAATGGTCTTTTCAGGAGGAGGTCCAGGCTTAGCGGTGGTAATAGCCATTATGACCAAACAGTCCCCAGATGGCACAGCTTTCACTCTCCCCTTGTACCATCCTGTGGACGCTGCTGTTGATGTCGCCATCTCAACAGCTAAGATCAATAACTAGCACGAAAAGAACCAACTTCAGAAGGAAAGGTGAGTGAATGAGAAAAAAGAGCGGAAAAGCACATGTTTACTTAAACCATCCTAGTCGGGGGGGAATTCAGCACAGGAATTCCTGCGAAACAACACTCACGACGAAACCTCCCAAAATTCATTGATCGATCACTGACAGCCAAACAAAACAGCAATTGTCCAGTCTGATCAATGGAAATATGGACTAACATTTTATTTTAGGGAGAAAAAAAAAAAAAAAAGAGAAGCAAAAAACAAGCATTAGACAAGTGAATCAAACCGTACAAAAAAACCACATGCACTAACAGTAGACACCGTCTTCCAGCAGATTTCAAGCGAACACTCCACAGTCCAAAAGGGAACGCCATCAATAGTCAAACCACACAGGCACTGTCACAACCTGGCTGAGTCTCCGGTGAGGGTTTAGAGTTAGGTGAGAAGAGAAAGGAGAAAAGGAGATGAGAACAGAGAGAAATTGGGAGAGGAATCAGAATTGATGTTTCATTAATTTGTTGCCTGTCCAAAATAGCAGGTCTGGCCTAAATAAGATGTCTGTTTTCTGCAGCTGAGAAACACGACAGTCTGCAATCCAAAATTACAGAAACACTCCTTGAATTACAAAGTTTAATTAACTATCCGAAGTTATAGAAATGACAAAAGGGTCACTGTTGTGACAGGCACGCAATGGAGAACAGTGGGGGAAATCAAAATGCATCGATCAACCCAGATAAAACTAGCAGAGCTCAAATATTTAAGAGATTAGATCGCAAACAGTCAGATCCAGCACATCGAAATCATCGAAACTCCAAAGGAAAAAAGAAATGCAGCAGCGGATACTGCCATCCGATAAGCATCAAAACGCGAAAAAAAAAAACAGCTGAAAATCGGAAAATAACTCGATCCGGCATTCGATCAAAGACTTCATCAGTTAAAAAGAGAACCAAGCATCCAAACAGAAAGAAATAGAGGGGACATAATTTCAGGTACGTACAGAGAGAGAGAGAGAGAGAGCTCGAAAATCAAACTGAAACAGAGTCCGATGGCGGCAGCAGAAAGATCTGATATATGTGAGATTGAGTGTTACCTGTCTGGATCTCTGGGAATTGTACTGAAAGAGATCTTTTTATAGACGAGACGGCAGGAGAGAGAGAGAGAGAATGTGTGTGTTGTGTTTGCGGAAAATATAAACGACAGGTTGAAGGAAGGAGGCAGGGTTGGGGTGTGGAGGTGAATATACCCTCCTTTTTTCTGGTAAAATTGCGTAATTTGTCAAATTTGGGTACCCTGTGGGATTTGCGGATGTTAACAATGTTCGTTACACGATTTCAGTGTTCGTTATGCTTTTTACTTTTTACTTTTTTAATTTTTTTTCTTTCTTTCAAAATATGACATATTTTTTGTTACTTTGAACAAAAGCGTAAAGAATAAGATCAAATTTAGCACGTTTAGCAAGTGAATTGAGGTGTATATGAGAGCAAGCTTTTATGCCTATCCGATCTACCAAGATGGTGGCACAACATTGCTACTTTTATAGTGAGTTTATTTAATTCGGAGACGGGTGAAGCAGCAAAAAGTTTTATTCGAGATAGTATTGGGGGTGTTTTGACGGTTTATAATGTGAGTCTGAGTGTGTGTTTAAATACACGAGCTGAGTTAAGGGCATATGTGTCAGGTCTTCTTAAAGTTTTGGGAGAAAGAGTATCGAAGAGTACATCTGTAGCTCGAGTCTCGTTGTGCAGATAGCCTCATAAGCTGAAAGAAGGAAGGGACTCACCAACACTCAGTTGTAGTGGACCAGATTCATGAGTTGATGCGGGAGAAGTGGGAGATTGAGTTTATTCATATATATCGCGAAGGCAATCACGCGGTCGACTACATGGTCGGAGTTGGGTACAAGATGCATCTTAGTGTGTATAGTTTTTCTATTATCATCCATTGTTGTTCTATTGGACACATTACAATGTATTTGGTGTTCTGAGAACTGTTTGATTGTGAATGAATGTTAGGTGCATTACACCTTGGATTTTCTACTTAAAAAAATAAGTGAATTAAGGCTAATTTAATTATAGAGTGAAAATGAGTAATTGTATTGTTTAGCATAAAAAGGTAACTAGCTTTGTACCCAGCCCGTTGGCTGCATAAAATTTTTCATATCTTGAAATTTTTTACCTTTCAAACCTATAATAATATGAGCTCATAATATGACTAACCACCTCTATTTGTCTAAACTAAAATTCAATCAAGTAAGGTCGCACAACATTTTCTAAATGCATACCAAACTATGAAAAAATCAACTACATTTTTACTACATGCAAAATAGCCCTTAAAGCGGTTGATAGACCAATTAACATATATATAACATATATAACTTGTGGTCGAGTGAATTATATTATATGCAAACCAAAATACTCTAATGTTATAAAAATTGAAATATAGTTTTTCTAAATAATTCACATAGAAATCATAGTTTTATGCAACATGACCCAACTTGGTCAATGATTTAAATTAAACTAATTTCAATTTTCAACTAAACGAAATCCCATAAATATGAAATATGATGAACTTGCAATTTGGATGGTATATAACTTCAATAATCTATAAGTCAAATAAATAAATCCAAAATATATAAAATTTGTCACACTAACACCTCTAAGAATATATTTTTTAATTGTTTTAAAGTATTTTGATACTTATTTATTCTTATTATCATCATCTAGTGTTAGTTTAATTATATTTTTTAAAAAATAATTTTCTTATTATTTATTCATAATATATTTAATTTGAAGTACTTAATACATGAGCATTTAATAATAGGAAGAGAACATAATTAAATTTTAATTTAAAAATTGTGTGATGATGTCGAAAATATCATCACTTTCTTTATTTATGAATCTTTATGATTATTAAAACAAGTATATTAAGGTAAATTAAATTTACGTAATGTGTTTTTGTACTCAGGTGCACATTAGATATATTAAAATAATTCATCCAAAAAAAATATATTAAAATATCTCACTCTTTAAAATATCCTCACTTTCTTTATTTATGAAAACATTTTTTTTCTCATGCATCTATCTCATTCTACTTTCTTCTTCCTTTTATTCTTCCCCATCTTTAATTTTTTCTATCTTCTTTTTACTACTGGTTTTGTCTATCTCGAAGCTACGAAAACATACCAATTTTGGAGCCACGAAATCACACCGACAGAACCTAGCTAGTAACGATGTGTCAATACATTAATTAAAACTCTTATGTTTGAACACAATAAATGCGTTTTTTTTTTATTTCTTAAACCATGATAATTACATGATTCGCACCTCTTCAAAAAAAAGTCCAAATGAGGGTCTTTGGGGATCTAATAGCATCAAGATACCCCTTAGTGTCCTTATATCAAACATCACTTAGAACCGTAGGATTAAGGAACGGATCTGATGGACTAGATTAAAATGAAAAAATAGTCATCTAAGAACTAGTATATATAGTAAATAATATTAGGGCTTTCCCCCAAACCCTAAAAAAAATTCAATCAGCAAAAAACGATGTTCTCAACTTGCAGAACCCAACCACCGCCCTCGCACGTCCTCCACACCCTTGTCGTGCCTCACGTCGCACACCCAGGCAAGAAGCGCTCCCATACTGTGACATCCTAGGCAAATCCCACATCGACAAAGCACGGGGGAGATTCATGAGCTATGTGGAATAGTTCAACCTTAAGTGACATGACGCGTTTTGGGGTGTAGTGATGCAAGTTTGATCTTGAGAGGAGGAGGTCATGAGTTCGAATCTCACCAACATCCAAAAACAAATTGGGATGTTACACATACGATGTCAGAGATAGAAGCGGACCAAAAATTGGAGGAAACGAGAGCCAATCTACAAGATTCCTGAGGGATGGTGAAGAAGAGGACGTTGGCGATGATGTCTTTTCGGAGGTCGTTCATAATAAGCGGTGGAGGAGGCGAGCGTTCAAAGTGTTCATTTTATGGGATATGTATGATAACGGAGAATGTTAGGGTTGAAATTCAAGTGGGTTTGAGGGAGATGGGTAATATTCATCGTATATATAGGGGAATGAGTTGAGGTGGTGAATGGGTGAAAGGGAAGCTTAGCGTTTAAGGCTGTGGATGGGATAAAGAAGGACAACTCCTACGCATCTGTCACCCAAAAACTGAGCGGATTCGTGTAAAGTTATAACATAAAAGTATTTTTTTTCTTTTGTTGGCATCTCTACTTTTGAGGCTTTGACTTTGGGTTTATCGTATGACTAGCCGAATAGGGAAGGAATTTAACTGTATTAATTATGAATTTCTCAGGTTTCCTTGTTCTATTCTCCTTTTCCATATTGTTAATGAGTTACTGTTGAATGCCTGTGGTAACGAATTTGTCGGGGTCCCCCTTCTTACCACATATAAGTTTCATCGGAACCTCACTTGTTGACTATCGTTGTCTCATCTCGAAATTCACATCCATGAAAGAAGAAGTCAGACCCAATCATTATCAACAAATGTTCCACCAGCAGCTATCACCGGCAACGAAGTTGGTCACTCAAAGTTAGGGTTTCTATCTCTTATGTACGTGTGGAGATGATCGAAATTCGAAAATTCCTAAATAAGATCAAGCCCGATCCATTGATAAAAGACTATGTGTTCAATAACCAAAGTAAAATGGGCTCAGACCCATGTATTGAGCAAAATCAAATCAGTTCAGGCCACACCAACTCGGTCCGAACCAGTCAACCCAGCCTAATTTGGTTTAATTAAGCATTCAGTCCGGCCCAATTTGGTTCAGTATATGAAAGTCAATTCGGTCCAATTTGACTTATCAAAAGAGTAAACTCAGCTTATCTTGGATCAGTTAAATATTCAGTTCGGCCCAATTCGATTTGGTATAAGGAGGTCAATTCAGCCCAATTCGGTTTGGTCAAAAGAGTCAACTCGACCCAACTTTGGTAATTCGGCCAAATCAGTGGATAAAACAACTCAAACCAATTGGTTAAATCGGCCAGACCAGCCAATCAAACCAGATAATTACAGAATGACCCAAGCTCCTATCCAAAACAGTAAACCTACTATTTTAGCCCAACTATTCACACATTGGAATGTGTGATTGTAGGCTAGTCATCATTCTTTCTTACATCATATTTATGGGCTGATCCCAAATCTTAGGGCTATAAAATGGGAGAGGTTTAGTTACAGAAAAGGGGAAAAAAAAGAAGAAAAAAGACTACTGAATCTTGAAGTCCTCCAAAGCCTATTTTTGGCACAAACACCTCACTTTCCCTCCAAGATTACTGCAACTGCACAAACACAATCAAAGCCAAACTTAGTTCAAAACTAAGTAAAAGGGTAGATAACAAATCCAAAGAAAGTAACTAAGAACCAAGTTCGAGGCAAGAGAACAAAAGCCAAAAGCGGGAAGTGCATAGCCAAGCAGTAATATACTAACAAGGTAAGCATTCTCAACCATGTTAACTTTATAATCAATACGTTCATCCCTCATTCCACGTCTCCATATTTCATTTGATCATATATTTATCCCTAATCATGTTTCAAGAATTTAATAAAGTCTTATCAACAACAAATAGAAAAAGGGTTTCCTTGATGTATGGTTTGGCGTGGATTAGTCAAATTTTCTACTTATGTGAAACATGATATAAACACCTAGTTTATTGGGTACGGCTAGAATAACAAGTCACAACCTTTTAGACGTTATATTAGAAGACTTCACTTCTTGTAGGTTGATAAGTTCTACATGTTGCCAAGTTAAGAACAAACAAATTCTAATAAACATTCACAACTTAACCACTTAACTCAAAACTCAGCCATATTAAGTCATGAAAACAGCACTTTAAACCACCCAAAACAGCTCCTTTAAACCACCCCAAACAACCCTTTAAACCGCCCCAAACAGCCATATTAATCATCAAAATAACCCAGAAATTCAGCCATATAATCATCCCTAGACAACCTAGAAACAGCTCCTTTAAACCACCCCAAACAGCACTTTAAATCACCCAAAACAGCTCCTTTAAACCACCCCAAACAGCCCTTTAAACCACCCCAGACAATAGAGCACATGTCTTAAGAACAACTATAATCAGGGAAGCGCAATCAGAGTTCAAAAATTCAAACCGACATTTTTAGAAAGTCAACATTAAGTCATATTGAACCCTAATCATGGCAAGACTATCACAACTTGGAAATTGACGGCATCATACGATTTCAAATGGTGGCACGATAATATGAACAAGAATAAACATTGATGACAGCCAAACGATCAATAACAAGTCAACGGCAAACCGATATATCTCACAAGTCAACAAAACAACGAATCAATCGTATGCATAGCAACACATGACCAAAGGATATGGTAATTAAGCACGGAACTCCCTAAGCATCCTAGAACGGTTCTATAAGTTCAGTCAATCCTAGTTCACACAAAACAGTCGGCACGCAAAACGAGGTAAACCGAAAAGTCAACCGAAAGTCAACCCCGACGAAATTCAGCAATCCATATGTCAAAAGATTCGTATTGAAAAGTTATGCACGTTACCTTGAAGCCATGGAAGCAAAAACTGAACGGGTTGGGAGGAATCGGTGAAAAACGTTGAAAACTAGGTTTTCGGTGAACTGGAGCTGCAAAGCTCCGATTTGGTTGTTCTAGGGCTTGGTGGGATCAGAATGAGGAGGGGGAGTGAGCGGCGGCGGTCGGCGATGGCGGCGGGTGAAAACGGCGGCGACGGCGGGTTTTAGTGGAGGGTCGACGGCGATTTTAAACAGATAAGGGGGGGTTTCGGTGATATGAGCGAAAGTGAGATAAGGTGAGAGAGGAGTTGGTCCAAATTTTAAAGGATAATTAGGCAAAATTTCAAATCAGTTTCGGCGAAAATAGGGCAGTGGTTTCGCCGAAACTACAGGTTAACAAGAATTGGCTGATTTGAACTGGCGGTTTCGCCGAAAATTTAAGCTTGGTTTCGCCGAAAATCTTGGTTGAAGTGGTTTCGCCGAAATCATAAAGTTTTCGAACCGAAAAAGAGAAACAGGAGAAACAGGTTCGAAGTTTGAAAATCGGTTTCGCCGAAAACACTGGTAGTTTCGCCGAAAATTTTGAAGTGTTCGGGTTTAAAATATTTTCGCAAATCAGGCCAACTTCAGAAAATCACCGTTAAATCCAGAAAAATCGGAACGACCTCAATCAACTTGCTACTGACTCTATGACACACAGACTACACACGAAAAATAATAACTCAAACAAATTGACACTTTTGGCTCTCCCGAACCGACTCTAAAATACCAAGGTTGAAACAAAACAAAACTGACTCCAGCCGTGGGTTGCCTCCCACGAAGCGCTCTTTTATTAACGTCCTTGAGCTGGACGATACCTGGACGGTATTAGGAGACATCCCAACTAAGATTCTCCTTCACACTCGCGTCGGAGTTCATGAAGTACAGCTTCGGGACTTCTCCGGTAAACGTGAATTTCTTCCCGTTTGCATGCAAAAGCTTGGTACAGTCCGTCGGGAAGATGATCAATGAACTTGAATGGTCCGAAAAGCTCTCTAGAGAGATCATCCTTCTTGAGTATGACGATGGAAGGAATGAGGATGTCGGCTTCTTCTTAACTTCAGTCTTCGGCTTGGTATCACCAGGATCGGTGATCGTTAGTACTTCCTTAGGAGATGCTTTCAGCTTCTCCCTCCATACTTGTTCCGACGCCGGTTTCTCGTAATGAATTGGTGGTGCAGCTGGTTTGGTGGAAGACGGCGGAATTTTTGGTCTCCAGACCATTTGAGCTTGCTTTCCTTGTGATTCTTCCTCCTCGATCTACCAGATTCCTTGCGTGGCGGTTTCGAAGAGGCTTGCAGTTCCTTCTTCTTTTGTGGCTTCTGAACCGAGGCTTCTGGCTTCTTCCTTAAAACCTGCTTAATACCTGCAGCAACAACTGATCTAGAGACACTGGAAGAAGCATTAGTAACGGAGTTGACCGGAGTCAACTCCACAGTTTCAACAGCAAGGCAGTGAGATTCTTCATTCCTAAAGTCATGTTTCATGTCATCTTTAAGACAGAACGTTTTTGTTTCTTTACCAATTCTTAAAGTCAAAGAACCATTAGGAACATTAATATTCATTCCAGTAGTAGCCATGAACGGTCGACCTATAAGAATGGTTGAATCTTCTGTACCGGTATCCATAATCACATAGTCAGCTAGAAATGTGAACGAACCACATTTTGTAACAACATCTTTGATTTCTCCCTTAGGGGTTTTAAGCGATCTATCAGTAAAGACAAGTTGCATACTAGGTGGTTCAAGTTCTCCTAGGTTTAACTTTTTAAACAAGCTCACAGGCATGACATTTACAGATGCTCCTAGGTCAACTAAGCAACGTTCAATTTCAACATCATTGATGACCAAGGGTAAAGTAAAAGAACCAGGATCAGATAACTTAGCTGGATATGGAGAAACGGGTTTCTTAGCACGAATGTCAGGGTATCCTTCCTTGTTCCCCTTCATGCCAGTCTCGATCCTTGCGTTTGGCAGCAATGCTCTAGGAAAAGGAGGCTTCACGACGTATGGTGCAAGAGGAGGATCATCCTTAGGCGCTGGTTCCCGCTCCTCTTCTTCTTCTTCTTCCGGCGTTTCAGCGATCCTGCGTAAAACAGAAAAAGCATCAGCAATTAAGTTCGGAAGTTTTCGAGCAGTTACCATTTTAGCCTGTTCTTTTCTCGGGTTTGGCTCTGTCTGGCTTGGAAGCTGGCCAAATGGTCGACCAGATGCTAGCATGCTCGAGATGTTGTTCACGACTTGCTCAATCCGTTGTCCAGATGCTATTTGTTCTTGATTGAGAAGAGCTTGAGCCTTGAACTGACTGTCGTGATCATCGAGTCTGGTGATAATCTGGTTGAGCTTCTTATCCAGGTCACTGACATTGTTCTCTCTTTGCTGCTGCTATCCTGGATAGGTATTATTGAAGTATTGGTTCTGGCGATTGCCAGGAGCAGTTCCATAGTTACCCGGATTGCGATGCGGCGGCTGGTAGACACCTGCCGGCGGATGATTAGGCTTCTGATCCTGAGCTGGAACAGCCGGGCGGTTGTTCTGGTTCTGGTTATGATTGGCGCCAGCATTGTAGGGAGGTCTGTCTTGATAGGTCCCTTGCTGTCTGAAGTTACGGTAACCAGCATAACCGTTCTGATTATTGACGAAGCCTTGTTGAATGAAATTTACCTCTTCGGCAGACCAGATTTCTGCTTTACCAAAATTCTGACAACGGCCTCCGTTATGTGCGCAAGCTCCACACCACTCGCAATCGACAACATAGACAGAAGCTGCCGGTGGCTTGATTGGTGTGGTAGACTTCTTCAAATGCTTCTCTACCTCTGCCTTGATAGCTGCTTCGAAATCTAGCTTGCTCCTCGACCCTTCATATTGTCGCTCCCAGTTCCTTGACTTGGAGGCACAGTTTGCGAAGTGCAGAAGAGCAGCTTCAGGGGTGAGTGTAGTGCAATCCCCTTCAGCTAGAGAATTGACCCATTTGGCAGATTCTTCTCTAAGTCCTCGAGAGAAGATTTCAGCTAACTGCCTCTGCTCGAATCCATGATGAGGGCAGGTGTAGAGAAGTTCTTGGAAACGATTCCAAGTATCATATAAACTTTCTCCTTCTTTCTGGGAGAATCTGGCGATGTTGTCCTTGATGGCGGTCGTTCTGGCCGGAGGGAAGTATGCTTCAACAAAGTCCTGAGCCAGAGTATCCCAGTTAGTGTAGTAGCCAGGTGGTTTGCCAGTAAGCCACCTCTTAGCAGCGCCTTTCAAAGAGAACGGGAAAGCTCTCAGACAAAGAGTGTTTTTGTCGAGGTTTCCGTTTTTAAAAGTACTGCAGAGATCAAGGAAGTCTGCAAGATGAATGCACGGATTGTCTAGGGGCCTGCCTTCAAACTGTAAATCCCTAGAGTTCATGGTCAAGAATGGAATTTTGATCTCATAGTCAGGATCTCCTTCAATGCGCGGAACGGCAATGGCAGATCGAACGCTAGTCGCGCTTGGCTTGTTATAGTCTGCTAGACTCTTCTGTGCAGGTGGGGGTGGCGGCGGTTGATCGCCATTTGGTGGTAATCTATCGGTCATGGTGGGAGATGGAGGCGGTGAAAGTGACTCGGTGTATGAAGCGGATGAAGAGTGTGGTGAAGACGGAGATGAGGAACTCTCCTTCGGTTCCTCGATCTTGATCGGAGTGATGAATGGATTGGATCTGCCTTCCTTCAGAATCTGTGATCGTAGAGGTGTAGCAGAACTTCCTGGATTCCCTGCAATCTTAGCCTGTTCGGTCTGAGAGCGAGTCCAAGGACGGTGAGGCATACACCTGTAAACCTACAGATAACAAAGACAAACAAAACCAGTGTAAAATCGAAGTGGATGGAAAAATGAAAGATGGAAAATAGAAGAATAAATTGCCAGATCTTCTTTCAACAATCAAAAGAAGTCCCCGGCAACGGCGCCAATTTGATGAGAACCGTCGTTGTGATGAGCTGGTTCTATCAACTAACAATCAAGCTCAAGAGCTAGGATAGATCGTATTCCACGGGCCTTCAATTGATTGGCTACTTCAGAACTAACAAATTACTCAAGGAAAACACGTTGTGCGTGGTGTGAGTTCCACGACTTCTAATTCTAAGGAATGCAGGAAAATTAAAACAAATTAAGCTAAAGCAGATTGAGAATTAGGGTTTGGAAACAAGAATGGCAGACGAACTTAGACTTTGAATCCCCCTTCGTTCCCCAGAGCATTGGCAATCAACAGATCAGCGGATTTCGATTCTTATTCAATCAATTACTAAAACACCACCATAACCCCTTACCCTTAGGTTTAAGACCGGCGAACGTTCGCTCTATCCGTTCTAACTACCAAGATTAACTAGCCGCCCGGGTACGGTCGCCTCTCGCAATGACTTAGCTAACTGGCGTAATTACTAGTGATTAATGAGTTACTCTTGCAGTGGATTAACCCTAACCGGTTCCTACGAAAGGCACACTCCAATTATAAGGTTAATTGTTCAATTCGATGTTCTAAAGTAAGGCGAGCGTTCGCTTCTATCCTTAGCTTAACAAGAATCTAATCTAGGTGATCAATCCAGACAAGAAACATGAACAATGAAGAACGAATCAAACATGAAAAAGAACTGATTGAATTTCGAATCTAATCACCGCCGATCCATGACCGCTTTAAAGCCCTGGGTCACTTAGGGTTCATCTAGTCTAAGCCCTAACGAGTTTAGCTACTCATGATCATTACAAAAGAAACAAAGAAAAAGAAAGAGTTCATCATTCAAAGGAAGAACAGAAAAGGATCTGAAAAACCTAATTCGGACGACTCTGACAGACTCCGATCTTCGGTAAGTTACACTCCTAGCTCCGGTTCTCCGAGATGGAAGGGATGGCGTCACGATCTCTATCCGGCTCTTCGAACTCCAACTCTTCGCTCCAGAACTTCAGAGAAATCTGATCTCGAAAAGTTGTCTTTTTCGAATTATGAATTGTATATCCTATATTGGCCGCCGGGTTAAGTATAAATACTTAACCCTAGTTGGGCCGGGCTGAGATGGTATTTTCGCCGAAACCATAGGGGTAGTTTCGGCAAAAACTCTTGTGTGAATGGACGTCCGCCGACTGATCCTTCTGTTCATCCTTTTCGGTCCGAAAACTCAAAGTTTTCGGCAAAAACTTTTTTCACTTGACATCAGCTGGTTTGCACTAATGTTTTCGCCGAAAACATATACTTAGTTTCGGCGAAATCTCCTTTGTCTTGGCACCAGTCTGAATGCACAAATATTTTCGCCGAAATCCATAGGACATTTTCGGCGAAAGTGTCTTTGTAATCGGGCAGGATTTTGGTTGGACTTTGATTGGTTCCTTCGATCGATTCTGGTTCAGTTCCTCGATATTCCTATGCCTTAGACACGTCCATGGCTACTTTATTTGACGGCAAAAACCTGTGCTTACGCAAAAACACTAGAAAACCATCAAATAGACCCGAAAAGGGCCAAGGTAACACAAATGGCACGAGATAGGGCAATTGATTGAATATTCGTCATTCTACCCTAAAAACCATGTCTTAAGCAAAGAAATGTCGCTTAAATGAGGCTGATAATCACGTCAAATCGAGTGTCATCACTCATTCGGAGCTCGTTCAAATTTTGATAAGTTTCTTAAAAATATGGGTGGGGTGTTGAAACATAAAGTTTGAGCCCCCGAACGGACGTCTTAGGATGAGAATTTAAACTGGCTTCCTTCATGAATTTTGAAGTATACATCATGAACTATTTTTCTGCCAATAAGTAACTCATTCAGAGCTCGTTTAAATGTTGATGAGTTTCCCAAAAACAAGGATGGGGTGTTGAAACATGAACTTTGAGTCCCCGAACGGACGTCTTAGCATGAGAATTTGAAATTGCTCTTTTTATAAATTATGAATGTTACATCGAGATCTAGTTCCTTGCCAAAAATTAACTCATTCGGAGCTCGTTCAAATTTTGATAAGTTTCTAAAAACATGTGTGGGGTGTTGAAACACGAACTTTTAGACCCGGAACAGACGTTTTAGGATGAGAATTTGAACTGGCTCCCTTCATGAATTTTGAAGTATACATCGGGATCTACTTGTCTGCCAATAATTAGCTCATTTGGAGCTCGTTCAAATTTTGATGAGTTTCCTAAAATCATGTGTGGGTGTTGAAACACGAACTTTGAGCCCCCGAACGGACGTCTTAGGATGAGAATTTGAACTGGCTCCTTTCATGAATTATGAATGTTACAACGAGATTTCATTGGATGCTAAAAATTAGCTCATTCGAGGCTCGTTTAAATTTTGTTGAGTTTCCTAAAAATATGGGTGGAGTGTTGAAACACGAACTTTGAGCCTTCGAACGGATGTCTTAGGATGAGAATTTGAACTTGCTTCCTTCGGGAATTTTGAATTATACATCGAGATTTAGTTGTCTGCCAAAAATTAGCTCATTCAGAGCTCGTTTAAATGTTGATAGGTTTCCTAATAATAAGGATGGGATGTTGAAACATGAACTTTGAGGCCCGAACGGACGTCTTAGGATGAGAAGTTGAACTGGCTCCTTTTATGAATTATGATTGTTACAACGAGATCAAGTTGCCTGTCAAAAATTAGCACATTCGGAGGTCGTTCAAATTTTGATGAGTTTCCTAAAAACATGGGTGGGGTGTTGAAACACGAACTTTGATCCTTCGAACGGACCGTTTAGGATGAGTAATTTGAACTGGCTCCCATTCATGAGTTTTGAAGTATACATCGAGATCTAGTTGTCTGCCAAAAATTAGCTCATTAGAGCTCGTTAAATGTTGAAGAGTTTCCCAAAAATAGTGATGGGTGTTGAAACATGAACTTTGAGTCCCCGAACGGACGTCTTAGGATGAGAATTTGAACTGGCTCCTTTTATAAAATATGAATGTTACACGAGATATATTGCATGCCAAAAATTAGCTCATTCGAGCTCGTTCAAATTTTGATAAGTTTCTTAAAAATATGGGTGGGGTGTTGAAACAGAAGTTTGAGCCCCCGAACGGACGTCTTAGGATGAGAATTTAAACTGGCTTCCTTCATGAATTTTGAAGTATACATCATGATTATTTTTCTGCCAAAAATTAACTCATTCAGAGCTCGTTTAAATGTTGATGAGTTTCCCAAAAATAAGGATGGGTGTTGAAACATGAACTTTGAGCCCCGAACGGACGTCTTAGGATGAGAATTTGAACTTGCTCCTTTTATAAATTATGAATGTTACACGAGATCAGTTGTGCAAAATTAGCATTCGGAGTCGTTCAAATTTGAAGTTTCTAAAACATGGTGGGGTGTTGAACACGAACTTTGACCCGAAGGACTTTAGGATGAGAATTTGAACTGGCTCCCTTATGATTTGATATACACGGGATCTATTTCTGCAAAAATTAGCTATTGAGCTGTTAAATTTGAGAGTTTCCAAAAATGTGGGTTTGAAACGAACTTTGAGCCCGAACGGAGTTTAGGAAGAATTTGAATGGCTCCTTTATAAATTGAATTTACACGAGATTATTGCTGCCAAAAATTACCCTTTGAGCTCGTTAAATTTTGATGATTTTCCCCAAAAAAGGGTGGGTTTAAAACAGAATTTGATTTTTAAGGGAAAGTCTTAGGATGGAAAAATTTTTAAAATGCTTTAAATTTTTTAAAAATTTTTTTACCGAGTTAGTTGTTCAAAAATTTCTCATTCAGATTTTTAAATTTTTATAGTTTTTAAAAAAAGGGGGGGGTTGAAACAAATTTTGCCCGAAGGACTTTTGGATGGAATTTGAAGGCCCCCTTATAAATTTTTAAATTACAGGTCATTGTTGAAAAATTAGATTTGGGTTTTTAATTTTGTAGTTTCCCCAAAAAAGGGTGGGGTGTAAAGAATTTGACCCCCAAAGGAGTTTAGGAGAAATTTGAAGGGCTTTTAAAAATTTTGAGTTAAACGGTTAAGGCCCCCCAAAAAATTAGCCTTCGGGGTTTAATTTGTTAGAGTTTCCAAAAAAAAGGGGGGGTTTAAAAAAGAACTTTGAGCCCGATCGGAGTCTTAGGATGAAAATTTAATGTTTTTAAAAAAATTTTAAAGTTTAACAAAATTAGTTGTTCCAATTCTCATTGGAGTTTTTTAAAATTTTGAAATTTTTTAAAAAAAGGTGGGGTGTTGAAAAAAATTTGACCCGAAGGAGTTTGGGATGGTTTTTAATGGGCTTTTATTTTGAAGTTAAGGGGATTTTTTTCTCCCAAAAATTACCTTGGGGGTTTTAAAATTTTTGATGATTTTCCAAAAAAGGGTGGGTGTTAAAAACAGAACTTTGGGGGACGGAGTTTGGAAGAGAATTAAACCTGGCTCTTCTTTTTTTGAAGTTAACAGGATTTTGGGGGGCCCAAAAAATTAGCTCATTGGCCCTTTTTAAATTTGGAAAGTTTCAAAAAAGGGGGGGGGAGGGTTTGCCCGAATTTTCCCCCCGGAAAAGGGTTTTAGGGAAAATTTGAATGGTTTCCCTTTTATTTTGAATTTTACATGGATTTATTGCTCCAAAATTAGCCATTGGAGTTTTTAAAATTTGATGGTTCCTAAAAAAGGGGTTTGGGTTTTGAAACAAAAATTTGGCCAAACAAGTTTTAAAATTTTTGAGGGCCCTTTTATAAAATATGAATTTCAGAGATTATTGCCTGCCAAAAATTGCCATTCGGGTGTTCAAATTTTATAATTTTCCCTAAAAACGGGTGGGGTTTTGAAAAAAAAATTTTGACCCCCAACGGACTTTGGTGAGATTTAAAATGGTTTCATGAATTTGAATTACTAGATTATTTTTCTGCCAAAAAATCTTCGGTCTTTTAAAATGTTGGGGTTTTCCCCAAAAAAATAAGATGGGGTGTTGAAAATGAATTTGACCCCGAAGGGAAAAGGGTTTGGAGAGTTTGAATTGCTTTTTAAAATTATAAATGTTCACGGATCTAGTTGCTCCAAAAATTACTATTGGACCCGTCAAATTTTTAATTTCTAAAACAGGGGGGGGAGGAAAACCCACGGGAAAAAACCCCTTTTTTTAAAAAAAAAGGAAAAAAGACGGGTTTTTTAAGAAAAAATTTGGGGGGAAAAATTTGGGAACGGCTCCCTTTTCTTTTTGAATTTAAGTTACAAGGTTTATTGGGCTCCAAAAAACCCCATTGGAGCTCGTTCAAATTTTAATATTTTCCCTTAAAAAATGGTGGGGTGTTGAAAAAAAACTTTGAGCCCCCGAACGGACTTTTTTAGGATGAGAATTTAAATGGTTTCATAAATTTTAAAATTAACAGTCTTTTTTCCCAAAAAATTACTTTAGAGCTTTTTTTAAATGTTGTGATTTTCCCAAAAAAAGGAGGGGGGTTTAAAAAGAATTTGAGCCCCAAAACGGAGTTTGGAGGGAAAAATTTAAAAATGTTTTTAAAAAAAATATGAAGTTACACGAGTCTAGTTGCTTCCAAAAATTCCCTTCGGGGGTTTTTAAAAATTTGATTTTTTCCTAAAAACTTGGTGGGGTGTTAAAAACCAATTTTAGCCAAAGGGAGTTTTAGGATGAGAATTTGAATGGCTCCTTCATAAATTTTTAAAAGAACATCGGGTTTTATTGTTCCCAAAAAATTAGTATTGGAGCTCGTTAAATTTGAGAGTTTCAAAAAAATGGGGGGGTTTTTGGAAAAAGAATTTGACCCCCCGAACGGACGTTTGGATAAAAATTTAAACTGGCTTTTTTTTAATTTGAATTTTTAAACGAGTTTTGTAAAATTACCCAATTCAAAGTCTTTTAAATTTTGTGAGTTTCTAAAACATGGGGGGGTGTTGAAACCAAATTTTACCCTTAAAGGTTTTAGGATGAGAATTTTAATGGTTTCCTCGGGAATTTTGAATTTACACGAGATTAGTTGTCTGAAAAAAAATTAGTATTCAGAGTGTTTAAATGTTGATAGTTCCAAAAAAGGTGGGTTTTGAAAAATAAAGGGGGGCCCGAACGGAGTCTTGGATGAAAATTGAACTGGTCCTTTTAAAATTAAATTTTAAAAATCTGTTGCCTTTCCAAAAATTGCCTTCGAGTTTAAAATTTTGAAAAGTTCTAAAAAATGGGTGGGGTGTTGAAACAGAATTTGGCCCCAAAGGGAGTCTTGGATGAAAATTTTAAATGGCTCC